>LZPO01027514.1:119937-134379 GCA_001675575.1 Neotoma lepida | reverse complement strand
CTTGTGCTAGATGAGTATAGTAGACATCCTTCCCATCATGTCCCACTGACTTAGAGACTAACACCCTCACACCAGGCCCCACCTCCCACNGCTCTGCCACCTCCTCAGAGTCTATTCAAATTCTGAATCCATCAATGGATTAAAGCATTGCTTACACCAGAGCTTTCTTACCATTCATTTCTAGAACCATCCTCACTGACTGAGACACCCCTAAGGGTGCCACAATAATGTCCTAGACNTTTCTCAATCCAATCAAGTTGACATTTATGATTTACCACTATNTATGTCTGACACAGAGACGTACTTGCTATAATGAGTTTGATCAGCTGTAATTCTTTGTCCCTAACTNTTTGCTATTATTTGTGACAAGTTCATCACAGGCACTCACAGACCCTTCTGTGCTTTAGAACTGCAAGAGCCCAGTCGTGTGGCAGGGAAGAAAAGGAAGCCCCAAACAGCAAAATAATAGAGAAGCCTACAGGAGAAGGGTGCCTGCTGGGCCTGTGTCTCCCACCCCCATCAGATACAACAGAAATGAGATCACAGAGTGAATCCAGGACTTGATTCTTCCTGCCAGAGGCTGAAGCAGTGAAGGCAAGTCTTCCTCTTGCTTTTCCAGACTCNCAAGGGCTTGCATACAGCAAGGTCCNCACTCTTAAGGTCTCCCGACAGTTCCCGCCATCTTCAACGTGTTCTTCACCACTCTGCCATTCCGGTGCTTTCCTCNNATGTGACGTAACGGTCATNGAGTCTGAAGACAGGCCTTGAGATATGGCATCCAGGAGATCTTGTTCCTGCAGGGGGTGGGAGGTAGCTGGACACAGAAGAGAGTTTGTATGACAAGGACTCTATGTTCTTACAACACGTGAAGCTCCAGGAAAGACCTTCTCAGAGAAAAACGGGCTCGTGAGATTTAGCAACCTTTACAGGAACGGAAATCATCGTGAAAACAGCAACATGTTTCTCTAGCTCAGCTTGCTTTAAGGTTGCTGGAAGGAGCCCTGGATGACCAGTCTTGCCCATCTGCAGTCCCCTTGTCAACGTGTCTGCCCTGTGGCCTCTCTCTGCCATTGTACAGTCTCTTCCTATATGCTCTGCACATACCCTAAGCCATGTGTGTCTCCTCTTCCTCATCCTTCCACTAAGCAGTTCTACTTAAATCTTTCTTAACAGTATTCTTTCTCTTCTTTTCCCCAACACTGCTGGTCTGTTCTGGGGGCCTCAGCGCCCCTTTTGAGCTGTGCTAGGTGCTTCATCCTGACCTCTGCCTCTGGACACATCACACTTTCTTCTTCATCTAATCCCTGCTTACCAAGCCATTAGTGGTTCCCACTGTTACCAGTGCTTCCCAGACTTCTCTGTCGACACCCTGGAAACAGAGGGCAGGGTGCTAGAGGTGGAGGTTGTATTAGTTATTATTTTGTGTTGCGAGATAAACCCTTAAAGCCTACCTCCAGTGATATACTTCCTCCAGCAAGACTCTACATCCANAACCTTCCCAAAGGGCACTACTGTGCTAGCTAGTTTTATGTCAACGTAACACAAGCTAGAGTCATCTGAGAGGAGGGAACCTCCTTTGAGAAAATGTCTCCATAAGATTGGGCTGTAGGCAAGCCTATAGGGCATTTTCTTAGTGATTGATGAGGGAGGGTTCAGTCCATTGTGGGTGGTGCCACCCCTGGTCTGGTGGTCCTGGATTCTGTAAGAAAGCAAGCTGAGAAAGCCACGAGGAACAAGCCAATAAGCAGTATCCTTCCACGGCCTCTGCATCAGGTCCTGCCTCTAGGTTCCTGCCCTGTTTGAATTCCTGTCCTGACTTCCTTCAGTGNTAGACTATGGATGTGCAAGTATAATCCAAACAAACCCTTTCCTCCCCAATTTGCTTTTGGTCGTGGTGTTTCATCACAGCAATAGTCACCCTGACTAAGACAACTAACTAGGGACCAGTTGTTCAAATACATGAGCCAATGGGAGACATTTCTCTTTCAAACCACCACAGAGGTTCATCACATATTCAGAGGTGTGTCATGAGTCACCCATGGATATTTTGAAATTACTTCCAATTCTGGTACTGTTTTTAGGTTTAGAGTCACAGTCTGTATCTTAACAAGTCAGGTTCTGGTACCCATTGTTGATAAGCCCATTAAAATACCGAATTACTTCATAATTTATTGAATTTATTCAGTGTGGTCACTGCAAAGAGGTATAGGACTCCAGGTGATCTTTCAGAAGTCCATTTTTGGGGTCCTCAAGGAGAGGACCAGAGTCATACTTCTAAGCTGTCCCCAGTGAGTGTCTGGCCTCACCCACCGCTGCTCCATCTTCATCTCTTCTGTAAGGATGCTAACAAGTTCCAAATCTCTTTCTGGGAGAAATCTCTCTTCTCTGCCTGGCCTAGGTTTTAGGCTTTCTCCTAGTATGAGATCCCTAGGGGACTTCCCATTTCTTTGGGTCTATTATTTTAATAGTCTGCTAAGCAAAGGGAGGCACACAATGTCTTTTTAGAGTATCCCCATCCCTTGTGATTACAGTACGAGGTATGAGCCTGAGGACACTCTGGTACCCACTGCTACAAGGGAGATTTAGTGTAATCGATAGGTAATGTTGAGTAGATGAAGGAAACAAAGATCCTGCGTGTCTTTTCCCAGCTAAAGGCAAAAGGGCAATGTTGTAGTCACACAATGTGTTCAACAGGAGAGAAAAGCCTGTCCAAGGCCAGCCGCATTGCTGTGGGATGCTGCACAGTGACATAACATCTTACAAAACTAGCTTAGAAGGAGAAAAGATTTCTTTTGGCTTCAGTCCTGGTCTGTCAGCCCCATTACCGTTGGCTCCTTAGCAAGGTCCCACCTCATGGCAGGACCAAGCCACACACCTGTGTGCCACATGATAAAACAAATCTACTCCTCTCACAAGGCTGAGAAGCAGAGAGTGGAAGAGGAGGAGCTGGCATCTCTGTGTCCTTTTCCAGGACACGCCCCAGTGATCTAACTTCCCCTCACCAGGTCCTGCCTATGAAAGGTTCATCACCTTCCTGATACTCCCTGGGGCTGAGAATGAAGCCTTCAGCACGTGGCATTGGGAGAACAGTTAGCATCCAAAATAGAGGAAGCTGAATGAGAAACGTGTTNTCGGTTCCTTAGTCTTATGCCCCGGACTCTAAACCACAGTTAGAAAAACACTTCCCAAGATGGCACCAAAGGGCTGCTGCAGGCTTTCATGCTCTCCGCCTGATTTCTGAATGAATATACAACTGAAAGATCTTCAGACCTTCCCATACTACATGAATTTAATTTGCAGAGCACACACTCCCGTTCTCCTACCCAACCTCCTCTCCCTCCTGCATGCCACAGCCTGTCTTTCAACACAACTGGCCTCGCTTAAATGGAGCACAGAGAAGAGCAGAGGCAGGAAGGTGTGAGATGGGGGACACAGGGGTGGGGCACGGTGGCACTCCTTTCTGTACTTACCACAAACAGTTTACGGGTCTCAGATTCAGTGGGCTAACTGGTAGGAAACAGAACTTCCTCACAGTGCTGATAAAAAACAAACAAACAAACACAAGCACACATAAACAGCCACCAAGCAGCCGTGCAGGGCTCTACTCCAGGCAGAAAATTATTTCTCCAAGGAAAATTATTGCTGACTATTATTATTGAATATTCCTTCCCACCTCTTCATAACTGAGATCCTGATGAGATCCTGGACCCAGGTAAGAGATGGAACACTGACCCTGAGCCCAGACTCTGCCTCAAGCCCCACCTGTCAATTCTGGATCTGCTGGGGCAAAGCTTCCCCGCCGCCCCTAGATGATAAGGAACATGGTTGTTTTCCATTGAGACAGTCTTCCAAATTCCTAAGAAGGAAAATAACAAACTAATGCAAGCATAGTTCATATAGCAAAATGGAACGGAGGAAACCAGCAAAGCTGCACAAACCCAAAGCATAAAACCGGATAACAGAGCAAAGAAAAATGATGGTCCAAAAATGAAAAGAAAAGGAACACAGACCCAAAGATCATAAAGCCAGATGGTAAGATGCAGAAATCGGTGAGCTCAAGGATGAAAAGTTACCCGTTTTACAGGGAAGCACTCTCAAATTGACTGGAGTGACAAAATCTACTTAATTTTGCATCATTCAAAGGGTTCTTTGAGATGGAAAGGAGTGAGTTTTAATGCAGTCATTTCCCTAGTTACAGGGCCCTATGCCTATTNCANAGGCGTGTGGAGGGGCTGGTGTCTCATCTGCTACACAGTCACTCGACACCCCAGTGCTTCCAGATTTCACCGGAAACCAGGCCAGTGACTATGTATCACCAAAGACAAAAACCTGAGACCCAGAGATCAAATTTATAATTCATAACAAATTAATAAACAATCCTGCATCCCAAATGGAAGAGCTCCGAGCTGTGTGAATTAGAGGGGCAGAAGCAAAGCCTGTTGGAAATACCCATAGAAATGAACCAATTCAGCTTGGGTGTGATCTTGGGCATGCATATGTGGATATGTCATCCTGTGACACACAGAGAAGACAGAGCATTATCAACACTGGGTTTCTAACCTGCCTTACATATCAACTCCCTTATGAAATAATTCTGATTGNATCCAATAAATACTGGTTTTGGATTCCACAAAATCTAGATGAGCAATGAGAGGAAGAAACGCCTGTCAAATATTCAAATAAATCTTAGAGCTGCAGTGATGGGGAGTGAGAACTTGGTGGGAGAACCAAAGGCAAATGAATAAGGAAATAGCACTCAGAGTGTCAAAAATCATGTAGATTTAATTATTAAATTTACATGCTATCAAATAAACTCAGTACAATTAGCAAAGTTATTTAATATTTAATAAAAACAAACAAGTAACTCTATCAATGAGATAAACATCCGTGCAGTATATGTTAATATTTAATAAATTTAATATAATTTTTAAAATGTAATAAGAAAGCAATTGAGAAGGTAATAAGTAATAATGGAGAAAAATAAATAAGTCAGTTGAGTTGAATATCAAGCTAAAATTCTCACTTCACATTAAGTGCCTGATGCATAATTAGAGCAAAATAAATGTTTGTTAAAAGAAGAAATTAATAAGTGAATGAATAATATATTGAATTCTAGATGGGTTAAATACTTGACAATCCATAAAACAGTCCAAGAAATTACAAGCATATATTGCACTGATCTCTAGTTGAGAAAGGCCTTAACTACAGAAATGATAGATAACAAAGAAAACATTTTGTGGCACTGATTCTAGAGTCATTTTCAATGTCTCCCCATGAAAAACCACACAAATATGACATGCAAGGATTAATTTCTTTCATTTATAAGAAGCTCTCGTGAATCAAAAGCACAAAGGCAAATACTCCAATGGAGACAAGAGCAAGGACGTTAGAAGACAGATCTCACAGGGAGACAGATGGCTGGTAAATGCATCAGGAGTGTTCAACCTCATTTGTTATCTAAGACATGAAAAATTAAGCAAAACATAAGAAAAATCCAAGTTTTAAAAATTCTGTCATCAAACATTCTTTCCAAAAAAGTGCCCAGATTCTGGATGCCATGCAAAGAGCCATGGGAAACCGAGCTCTGAAATCCTATACTTTATTGATAGTGAAAAAANTCATGGGGAAGGTAAGATGGAGCTTTTTATATACTACTAGTGAAAGTATATATGTTCATGATAATAAGTACTAAGGGCCTCAAAAATATCTAATGTTTATTCTTGCTATAAACACTTGTAAGGTCTTTTAAAGAAATCTGATAAAATGCAATGATATGTGTGCAAAGAAGCTAATGCCAGCATTATCTATGAGAATAGAAGGTACTCACTGCTTAACTTTCCAAAACAAATAAGTGATCAAATTTTATGCTATATTTCAAGGACGTACTATTATTTCATTATAATGCTTCTCAAGAATAGTGACTGAAATGGAGAAATACAATAGATACGATGCCTACAAAAAAGGATGCCATATGTTTGCTAAAAGAATAATTGTATCCAGTGAGAACAGAGAAGGTGCTTAGTGTATACAAGATTCCAAGTTCAGTTCCCCCCACAGCACACACAAGTACACACAGTATACACACTGCACACCTGTACAAAAACAAACCAAAGAATAAGTGCATTGAATATGTGTATAAGGAAAGGTTAGAAGGAATAAACCAGAGTGTTAAGAATTATTATTTTTTATGTGGTATTTTTCTTATTCTTTATAACCTGCAAATATTTCACATACAAAACATTAAAAATGTTTAATACCAAAAAATCATAAGAGAATGTGATTTCATTAGGAAAACCTAGAAGCAGAAATGTAAGGTCGTGAACTGTGACTTAGCAGCCCCTGATGACTGTGACCCAGCTCCTCAAGGCTATTCCAAGGAATGTATTTCACAGTGGAAGCTCCTCTCTCAGTGTTCCCAGGGGACAATGACTTGTCATTTGGGAGTGACTTCCATCTAGAGACACAAATGGCCACCTCGTCACTTTGAGACAACCTATAACATAATTCACCTCCTCATCTCTAGTTTTCTGTGAATGTCTGTGTTGAAGCACCATTCCTATTCAGGTTTTCATGAATTCAGATCTGGGACACTTTGCACAAAGCAATCAGCAAGTGAAAAAAAATCCAATATCTCTATCAGATGCTACACTAGGCATTTGGGAAACTCATAGGAAAAGGACACACATCTGGTGTCTGGGGTTGAAATCTGGTGGGAAAGCAAACTAGATTAGGATCAGTGNTGATGTAAACTACAGTGGGGAGACACAGCTCCAGGATTAGACTGTCCAAAGATTCGAGTCCAAGTTCTGTCACTATGGGTAGTGTGACCTCTGAATCTTNATCTCCAAATAGGTAACATAAGGTAAACCTTACCTCACAGGGCTGTGGCTACAGCTAAGTGAGATAACATGCCCATCCCCTTTTTGGTTCTGTCTGATTCTTTCCATTTTAAATGAATGTGCTCTATACATTAGGTACTGACACATGTNTTTCCCTTTTGTTACTGAGTTCTCCCCATAAATTTTCTTGTACAGAGAAGCTAATGTTTACAGAGTGCCTGTTCTTATTCTTTTAATTTTTTTTTGTTTTGTATTTTTGTTTTGCTTTGTTTTAATCCTAAACTGATACAGCTGTCCTACAGGTAAAACTCTTCAGTGCCAATAACCTATGAATATTTCCCACGAATTCAGGGTTATTACAGTTTCTGAAATCATAAACTACCCACAAACTTAGACAGCTTAACAAATCCACATTCATTTTTGACATGCATTATTACCCACGAGTTCAATGAAAGGTTTAATGTGGTGATTTGTGAGCTCCTGGGCTTTTCTATTTTGAGGTGGCCCCCATCTTGTATGGCCTCTCTCAAGTCCTCTGTTGAGACAACTATGTTTAGCCTAGTGAAGCAGGCTGTAGTGCTTAACCTCCAGGCCTGAAGGAAGGGCTGCTCAGGATTGTCTTGCACCCTCTGCTGTCTGAAGCCCAGTCACATACCCCTACCAGCCCTCATACTTGTAAACTGCGACATCCCTAATGCCCTGTAAGGAGAACAGTGTTCCATGGCCCTGGCTAGTCTCAGCCATGGCTCCCTTGCTTTGAAGGGTTGTCCTGGGCTCCAGATGTTTGGGCTAGTTTCCGTGTCAAAGTTGGTGTGTATTTTCTGAAATTCACAGTTGAAACAAAAAATTTGCTGGGTGTGGTGGCTCATGCCTTTAATCCCAGGACTGGGGAGGCAGAGGCAGGCAGATCTCTGAGTTTGAGGCCAGCCTGGTTTATAGAGCCAGTTCCAGGATAGCCAGGACACCTCAGAGAAACCTTGTCTCAAAAAACAAAACCAAAATTTTCTTGTAGTTCTTGCTTTGTTGAGCAAAAGAATAATTTTGTTTTGTTTGCTTAACCATAGACATTTCTTTTTACATATGAAGGGTCAAAGCTTTTTGGCAACATATGTTGTAGAGCAGAGGAAACGGTGTNGGGGCATTATTCCTCAAGTAGAGCAGTAAATATTTGCTAGAAGGAAATGGAACTTGGGAAGGACAAAGCCTGCTGTTTTGAGGTACCTCCATCTTGTATGGCCAATCTCAAGTCCTCTCCAGGTTGAAGAACAGCTGGGTTCACAAGGGGCGATGGGATCAGAATGGATGAACTGGGTGACAAGAGAATAGGGACAGCTAAGCAGCCAGGCTTGGAGGCACTCCCAGGTGCTGAGGACTGCCAGCTCCCTTCTCACTCCAAATCCTTGCATGGGTACTTGCCCAAATTGCCAAGGCTGCAGGTCAAACATCTGCATTTTCCAGAGTCCCTCGGGTTTAGGCCCTATCAAGGTGAACACAAGCTCAAATGACTAGAAAATAGACATAAGGCAAGAGAGAGCAGTGCGAGTCCAGGGTCTGAGAATTCAAATTGCACATTGAGGCCTGCACTCAAGGCCACCGGGACTTCTGAAGCAACTGTGACGGNGTTCCTTGCATTCAATAATCCAGGGCCATGGGTGTCAATCTGCATGGAACTGTTTTGCTAGAACATTCCTGCATGTCGTGAGGCATTCTCTAACTGCTCTATTCCTGGCTGTTTCCATTTAAGCTCAGTCTTATGACTGGCTATAATCCCTACGAACTAGCATGCTATTTGCATACATAGTATCAATGTTCATAAATATACAAACACTACACATGTTGTATTTGTTTGCATGTGTATGTATGTTTATTTGGATCTGGAATGTCCTTGAAAGGCCCACTAGAATGTTATCAAAAGGCTAGTTCTCAGCTTGGCACTTTTGGGAGGTGACAGAACTTTCAAGTAGGGTCTAGTGGCAGGTCTTGAGGTCAGAGAGTGCATGTCTTTGAAGGGAATTGGGGGACCCCCAGTTCTCTCCACATCCTCTTCATTCACTTCACAGCATGATGTGTTGCCTTACCACAGGTTTCAAAGCAACAGGGCCAATCAATCACAGATGAAAACCTCCAGAGGAGCCCAAAGGAACCTTTAATAAATTTGCTACAATGACAGAGAGCTAATACAAACATCATTCAAAAAGCAACTCATATCATAGTGGACACTACAATAGCACTAAACAGCTCCAAAAATCCGAGGACACTAGCTTTGGTACTTCATGTCCTCTGAGCATCCCATCTGAGTCAGACCCTTCAAAGGAAATGGTCCAAGAGAATGAACCTGCCGTGGTATTCATGCCATGGTGTCTCCTTATAGGGTGTGGTTCTCAACCTTCCTAATGCTGCAACCCTTTA
Source organism: Neotoma lepida (assembly GCA_001675575.1). NCBI lineage: Eukaryota > Metazoa > Chordata > Mammalia > Rodentia > Cricetidae > Neotoma > Neotoma lepida. The sequence goes on along the minus strand of LZPO01027514.1, from coordinate 125,131 downwards.
ACACAGTTTCTCATGTGATGACCCCCAACCATAAAATTACTTTTATTGATACTTCATAGCTATAATTTTGCTACTGTTATGAATCATTATGTAAATATCTGTGTTTTCAGATAGTCTTAGGTGACCCCTGGGAAAGGGTCATTTGACCCCCATAGGTGTTGCAACCCACAGGTTGAGAACTGCTGTTGTAGGGGACATGCTGAATACCCAGAGGTCCCCTTGGTACCTGTGGAGAAAAGCAGGAGTGTAGAGAGACTAAATGTTTTTAAGAGGTCTGAGAGTGAGACCAGGAAGCTGGAGAAGGAATGAGTTTGAAGTCATGACAGTGGCAAGTTCCAAGGGTACAGCTGGCAAATGAGGTCACTCATCCTTAGCAGGGCCTGGACTCAGCAAGAGACAGGGNCACCTTTTGTGAACTTTGGTGCTTCAGGGACTCACCAGAGTACAAATGCTCCCTTGAAAGCAGGGAGAGAAAACTGTACATTACATAAGGTAATTGTTGTTATTGGTATTTTATTTTTNGGGGGGGACCCGCCACTCAGCTCCCAAACTTACTTATGAATGCCCAGCCTTAGCATGGCCTAGTTTCTTGCCAGCTTTCCTTAACTTATTCCAACTATCTTTTACCTCTGGGCTATTTCGTTCTCTTACTTCTGTAAATCTTACTCTTACTCCATGGCTTGCTGTGTAGCTGGGTGGCTTGCCCCTAGAGTTCTCCTCCTTCTCTGGCTGCTCGATCCTTTCCTCACCAATTTCTCCCCCTATTTATTCTCTCTGCCTGCCAGCCCCACCTATCCTTTCTCCTGCCTAGCTATTGGCTAGTTCTTTATTAGAGCATCAGGTGTTATAGACAGGCACAGTAACACAGCTTCATAGAGTTAAACAAATGCAACATAAATAAAAGTAACACACCTTAAAATATTCTACTCCAGGTTGCTACTACATTGTCGCACACTTGGAATCATAACTGGACACAGGAGAATAAGGCAGCCGGAGCCTTCCTGTGCTTTAACTAGTCTGAGAGCTGATGAAGAAACTCTAATACACTTTCTGATTTGAACGTGAGTTAGTGTACCTTTGCCACCATGTGCTCCTGTGAGGTTGTATTATTAGATACACAGGACAGCTAGAGAAAAAGTGGAGGAGAAAAATCACAGGTCATGTGAGTATGAGTTCCAGAACACATGCCGTTTTGTAATTGGCTCCTCACTGTTCTCAAACACTGAGTCACCTCAGATTATCCATAAATAGTCCACCTTCAGCCTTCAAAATGTTATCTTTATCATTTCAGTGCATTAATTAAGCTGAGGAAGAAAGTTTGCCCCTTGTCCTCAAGTTCCTATTCTCAGGCCCAAGATCCTGAGAAACCGCCATGTGGTGCCATCAACAACCGATGGCTGGGGCAGAGGAAGAGGCTCCTGTGGCTGCAGTAGGAGGGCCCAGTGACCTGAGATGCCAAGATGTGAGAAAAGAGAAAGCAGATTCGAAAGAAAGCCAATTAGCATAGTTAGGGAGAGTATTGAAAAATCAAGTGTTTACCCATTAACCACACAACTGTCGGGCTCCCGAGATGTTAATTAGCTCCGTGTCTGTTAATATGTGCTGTGCCCAAAGGAGAGTACTGGACAATTAGATCTGGGAAACATGGGGTTAAACAAAATAGAACATTTTCTAGTGTTACACATTGTTAATAGGTTATTCATGAGGCATATAACACAGCATTTTCCAAAATCATTTGATTATTGGAGTCTCCTATCTATTGATTATGGTTTAGGGTATGCAGACCACACATATTCCCATGAGGCCCAGGCAGTACTCAGCTCCCAGTTTCCACAAGTGTAGGAGAAATACCCATAGACCCAGAAATGCTGAAGACCACAGACAAAAACTCGGGAACTGTTAGGTCTCAGAAACTACAGACAAATGGCTAACAGAGGTGTCTATTAACATATCAGAGCAGATGCTGGCCATCTCTCCCAGCATCACTCACTACCTGTGGTTCCTCCCAGCTCTCCCAGCATCACTCAGTACCCATGACTCCTCCTAGCACTCTCATCCTGCCTCCTACCCTAAACCTCTCACTCCCATGGGCAGGGCTTCCCTTCCCCCAGCCTGATCCCTATATGGTGCAGCCATTTTGGCTATGCCAGTCTCTTGACCTCTTGGTTGGGGACTTAACTGGCTGCTTCTCCCTTTCTCTTCTTCTCTCATCTCATGGTCCAGTTTAGTCAACTGGCCAAATTCAGCCTGGACTCTTCCCTCTGCCTGCTTTCTCCCTTATAGCTACAATAAAAATCTCCATACTTTAGGAGCCCTCGTGTCCCCTTCCTTTTATTTCATTTTTTCATTTAGAAATGTAATGTAGGAAGACCTGAACAGAAGCTGGAGCATTGTGGGAAAATCATGGCACAGGAGGATCTTCACATTGGCCAAGTGGATTAAGACAAAAACCCAACATTCTGTCTTTAAGNAGTTTGCTGCTTCTTCNGTGGAAGGACTGGTCTTAATTCAGCTAATTAATCACTGAGCTAATTAGTGCATTAAAAAATCTGCTTTTCTCTCATTTGTTAGTGGGGAAAAAATAGAACCCATTTATAGAATGTTGTTGTGCCTGTTTTAATTAGGAGCAAAGTGACTTGGCAGTAATAAGATCTGATGTTGCAATTTCTAAGCTTTGACTTTTTTACTATCAAATCCCATGGATTTCAGAGCTGAAAGCACTTGGTAATCCCCATCCTGTGGTCACTAATACCTTCTAGTAATGGCGAGTTTTCACAGTCCCGGTTGAGCGTCTCATGTATAATTTGTTCTAGAGTCTCCATCTTCTGAATTTATGAAGCTCACTAATCCATCCCCTCTAAAAGGTCTAGTCATAAAAACAGACGTGGTACTTCCTCTGAAGACGCAGGGCCTGCACAGGAAGGAAGAAATCAATTGCTTTCTGGATTTTCCTTGCAAAGGACGTGACAGTTATGCAAAGAAGGCTTTTTAATATTCATCAAAGGCCTTGGAACCCTGAGTTCCATTCCACAATGTCTAGAAGATTTATGGAACTGAAAGTTTTTCTTGCTCAAGTTTCCAGGAAGCCTTTGTTCTGGGAAACCTAGGGAGAAGGAGATGCAAAGCCCTCCCAGCCTCCTTTTGTTGGTATTTTAGGGACAATCGCCTATGCTGGGTGGGGGACGCTGCAAGCGCTTTAAATGACTATACCATTCCTTCAAAGTTTTTGTTTGCTTGTTTGTTTCAAATAAGACCTTCCAGACAAACTTACAANAGCCAGGTCACTCCCACTATTTTTAGGTCAACTGNAATATATTTTGTTCATGACAAATTGCTAAGTTTCTATTAGCATATATTAACTATACAAAGTAGCAGGTTTCTTGTGATATTTCCATGTATGTATACAATGTGCACAATGTACTTGATCTTCCACAACANTTTGTATCCCAACCTCCTCCCTCCCCTTCCCTTTCCAACCCCCTGAGTCCCCAGGCACCCTTTTACTTTCATGTCTTTTCCTTTTCTCTGCCTAGACTGTACATGTGACAGAAAACACGTGAATCTCACCTTTGTGGGACTAACATATTTCTCTTCACCAAAGCATTCTTGTCCACCATATTTTTGAACATATGACATGACCTCAAACTGAGCATGCTCAGGCATATATGGCCACTTGAACACACGACTATGATACTTTTCCCTAGTAAGCCCTAATGCAGATTGTATTTACTGGCTTCATGCTGGCTCTCTCAGGGAGCACACAACGACATTGGCTGAATTGCCCATCAGTCAACAGCATGTTGGGTGGCATTCACTTCTTTTCCTAAGACTAACTGAGGCTAGAAAGAACTAAACAACTTCCAGGCCATATGTTGTCAAAGAGAACATTTGAAAATGGCACATAAACAGCACTCCATTCGATAAGGATTTCTGAAGAGATTTAGCCAATTCTAGTAGGTATGCTTGCATGGTAGCTCTGTCCCAGAAACAGGAAAGGGGCATATGGAAGCTACAGGAGCAACTAGGGAGGTGTTGGCCAGGATTCTGCNGTTCTAATAGTCTAGCAGACAGGATAAGACTTAACCTGAGGAATAACAGGGGCTTTGGACAAAGCTATGCTCAGAAGTGCGGGGCAACCAGTGGTAGTGGTGCAGGATGGGGGAGCTGCACGGAGGAGGTCTGTGGAGGGCAGAACATGGAGAATGGGGAGCAGGGTACTCGGGAGTGAGAAGGATCCGAGGTAATCTGCCACTGCTGCTTTGAGAAGAAATGCCACACAACGCCCTGTCAACACTCAAGCATGCATTCAAGACTGACAGGAAGGGTTGCAATATCCAAGTTCCTGAGGCAACATCCCTATGGGCCTGTTCAACATGGTTGAAGGATGTCAAACAGTCCAGAGGCCTCTGCTAGTCTCGATGTATAGAGTTATAATTTCCTTCCAAACAGTTCTCCCCAGGGAAGGGAACCAGAGGCAGAGAAGGGTTCTAAGGAGCAAGGAAAGGATTCTATGAACAGAGAAGAGACCCCTGGTAAGGGAAGGTGTTTCAGGGGCAGGGTAGAGATCCCTGGACAAGGAAAGTATCCCAGAGTGCAGAGAAAAGATCCCAGATGCAGGGAAGTGATCCCAACAGCAGAAAAGGGGGCCCAGGAACAGGGAAGGAGTCTCAGAAGATAATGGAGGGATCCCAGGGGCAAGTAGGGCCTTGAGATTCCTGGGCAGGCTATCGCTGGAACTTCTGTCCACCTTATAATACCCAATAAATAAAGAGACTCTGTTTTGTTTTGTTTTTTCTATTATGGGCTAGACAANATTTGTTTGTCATATTTGAAAACGAAGCTTGAAAGGACACAAAATTACTGTGTCCACCCCTAAGGACAGGGGACCTTAAAGTCCTTTGGTTAGGAGGTAAGTCATGGTAAAGGATTTCATTCNGTCCACGCCCCCACATCATTTCCCCATTCCTTCACCATATCTTCACTCATGGTTTCAAGAGAGCAAAATCCAACTCCCACATGCTCTAAAGGCCTTCAAGCATGGTTTCACAGACACACCAAGCACAGTAGTCACACATCGAAGGGGCGGTCCTGAGAAATCCAACCAGGCTTCTGTTGAAGCATATGTGATCAGCCTCTTTTGGTCTCCAGAGAGTGAGCTCCACTATGAATGGAGCAGTTAAAAAATAAAACAGGA
>LZPO01027514.1:74480-85309 GCA_001675575.1 Neotoma lepida | reverse complement strand
GGTGTGATATTATTCTTTACTACCCCGACAAACAAGGGAGAGGGGGTGTGATTTCATGGTTCCAGAGGACTCGGCCTGGCTGTTTGGCTGCATGTGCTTGGACAGAACATTGTAGATAGGAGCCATNGGTAGAGGAAGANATCCTTACCATGCCAGCCAGGAGGCAGAGGAAAGCTAGAGCCTCAAGAACAACCCCTGGTGACTCTCCCACCTCCCACCTTGAGCCCATTCTTACTAATGCCATTATGTTATGGACCCATCAAGGGCTTAGTTGATTTAGTGGGTTAGACTCTTCACTATACGGTAGTGGAAAACTCCACCACAGGCACACGCATATCCCCTAGGTGATTCATAATCTAATCAAACTGACAAAAAGTAACTGCTGCACNTGGCATGGCGCGTGTATGGTGTGGTGCTGAAGACATATGTGAGACGTCAAAGTCGTCCGGTTTCTTATTACAGGGCAGAGGGAAGGGGACATTTGACTTGGAGCTGGAAGGTGCCAAAATGGCTCCTTAGCTCTGCTGAAGGCCANGTGGCTCTATCTTCTGACCTTTGCATTGGTTCGCAAAGACATGGTTGTCAATGGAGGATGTTCTGTTCCTACCAGCCATGTGCTGGACACTATATTTGAATGCACTTGGAGTTCACAGCATATCTTGATTGCATCTTTAGTACTGACTTAGCATCTGGTGAGTCTGACTTTGTGTGCAATGTGGCCAAATACTGGATGATTTGAGTTCTAAAGAGATGGTGATTGGTCTGGGAAACAGGAACTAAACAAGGTGACATGGTCATGATTCATGTTTATGGCTCTGGAATCACCATCTATTGCCTGAATCCCAAGCCTACATCAATTGCAGTATCTCCTAAGCTCCAGTACTTGCTAACTATGTACTTTCTGCATTTGATCGCCATCCTCATGGTTGTCCCCAAATGAATCCCAGATGAAGCTGGCCTCGATGACTTCTCTGTGCACCCTTTTCCTCTCTCCATGAACCATCTGACTGTCCACGGAGAGTGTCCATGCTTCCCCTTTCTCCTTCCCAATAGAAAAATAATATGCTCGCACACACACANAAAAATATTTGAAAGTCATTTTCTCCAAATAGCAGACAAACAGACGGAAACAGCATGAAGTAGGTCCTTTCAAAGTGATTTCTATCTTTGCACCCTGAAAAGAACCTGAAGCTGGGGAGTNCAGCTCTAATTTGGGGGTTTCAGGTAACCTAGAGGATGTGAGTCATAGTATTTCTAGAGTAATTGGGTCCTGTCAGAGCCCAACACACTGTGGAAGGGGCTGTCTGGTCCATTTACGACAAACGTTAGTCNNGACTCTTGCCCTTCATGCCCTATCATCATCCCCACAANCGTCAGGCTTCCATCTTTCGGTGTTTCCAGAGAAAGATAGTGGGAATTCAGATGATAAAAAATGACCANGACNCAGGAAGTGGCAGCCAGGCCTGGTGACTAAAGAGGAAGACGATATCAGCAGTGTGACTGTTATCCTGAGTTCTAATCACANCTACATCACTTTCTAACTTCATGACCTCAGGAAAGACACGTTGTCTGGTCTATAACATAGGATGGTAATTCCCCTCTTATTTTGCTGACATACGATGACAATGTGCAACTCCCCAAGAGAGAGATGGTCTTGAAGGAAACACTCAAGCCCCAACTTTTACTGGGAACAGAACCCATCAGAACCATCTTTCTGTACCCTATAAACTTTCCTGCCATGATCCCAGCTGTAGGCTATTATTTCTTGCAGGAAATATACTGGGGCTGCCAGGCCCAATGACAGAACTCCATGAGACACCAAAGTTTAGGTAAGGACAAGGCTCCTCTCTGGAGAGCGCTGGACTAGTGTTGATTGGTGCTGACAGCAGGTGTGAGGGAGACATCTTTACCGACCATCCAAGATCCATGGTCCTCTGGTAATTCAAATTATTTTCCAAATGTCACTGCATCTGTCTGAGCCTGACAGCTCTTCAAACCAGAGCTCTGTAAGTCAGTCTGAGGACCTGGACATATTCCTGAAGGGGTTTTTGAACTTCATTCCTTTCAGTGTGGGAGGGTTCTCTGACAAAGTCCAGATTCATGAAACCTGCAGACAAAAACCTAGTGACAGGTAGTCTGGCAGGTGAAGGCAGTAACACATCCAGTGCAGGGACCCAGCTAGTTGGATAAGACACATGACATTCTTGAAAATGAACAGTCAGGGGAAAATACTTGTACAGCTCTTCAAACTCACTGTAACAGCACCCCTACTTAACTTGAAGTCTGACTTTTAGTAAGTTCCAAGGTGTGCAAGCAGAGAAATCTCTGGATATTTAAAGGAAAACCTACACAGCTCTCNGCCAGCTGCCTGGGCTGCCTTGCTTAAGGGAAGGACCCAGCCTCTTGCTCAAGTCCCCTTCATTCTTGGTTCCATAAAAATCTAACAATCCCTGTTGGTTTCTCGGTCAATCAGACTGGATATAGCATANCCAAGATGTTCAGGCAAACGTAGAGAGAAGTACGAGGCACAGCTCAATAGCAGTCATGAGAATTGATAGCAGCCTGACAGTGGGGGAAATGGACAAAATTAAGTGTGGTGAGAGGTTGTGTGTGCCGGCCAGTTGTAGGAATGAGGCCCGGTCATCCTGAAAGGGTTAAACACAGTTGTATTTCTAAGGAGGTAAAGAGGTGTGTAATGTACTCTAGAAAGTCTCCNATCCAGAATGGCTAAAATAAATGAAATTTTGGCTTTAGAAAGAACAAGCTTGGGATTTCAGGAAAGTTCACTTAACTGGAACGCTGCACTCCCCTGACAGCNGAAGATAAATGAGGCAGGACTACACCTGCAAAGGCCGTGCAACAAGCGACGAAAGAAAATAGACCCTGCTAACCTTCCCAGAAGCTCATAATGTTCTTTCTGAAACCTCTCTGTGTCCTCTCCCAGCACCGTGGCCTGTGTCCTGTTACGGGATTGGTTTTGTGTACACTGCTGCCCAGAGCAAAATCCCTCCCTTCAGTGCCCGCTTGCACAGGGACATGCTGTGCCTCTTGGGAATGGCTGTCATGGGGACTGATTGCCAATCTANGTCTTCTGACTCCCCCTGGCTTCNCTCCCCACTCTCCCTTCTGTTCTTCAGCCCACTCTTCAAAGTTTCCCTGCAGCTGTGTGTCTACTGGTCTGACAGTCAGNGATGGCCANAGGGTACATGGTTTTTACTTCTTAGTCAAGCATTTTTGCAAATCCTTAGAGGGTTTAACTAACAAGTACCTTGCTGGTGCCACACCACTATGTCCTCACAGCTTCCAATGATGGCTCCATCTGCAGCCTGGAAATAATTTCAGACCTTGTTCAGCCTTCCAGGACTGGACTGTGTGCTAGCGGTTGTTCTCAGCCTTGACTTACCCATAAGAGCCATCTGGACAACCTTAAGAAACCCAGATATCCGAGACCACTCTAACACTTAGCAATCAGTTCCAACTGACTAGGGACAGTCTTAATGTTTTTTCAAGTACTGCNCTATGATTCAAATGTGCAGCAGAGTTGCGATCCACTAACTTACCCAGAAACAAATAGGAATAGGTGGGGTGAGGGTGGGGGGTGCTCGGAGAAAGAGCTCCATTTCCTGACCCATCTGCCTTGGTAGGTCTCCCATGATTTTGAGGATAACTTTGAGCCAAATAAAGCCCAGAGTCTGCCTTTAAAATTCAGAAACTAGAAAGAATAACAAAGAGGGAAAATAATGTAGGTTGTGCATGCAGCAAAAGCATCAGGACACTGACAGCAGGGGCCAGGATCAAATTGCAAGGGAAGGAGGCAGATAATGACCCATCGAAAATGATTTTGAGGAACAAGGTTCGGGGTCAGTGGGCTCACTAAGAACAGCTGAGTTCCTAAGGCCAGGCAGCATGTCTGTCAGACTGACTTAGCACAGAGGAAATGTACAGTGGCTATCAGTGACACACATTCACCTAGTGACTGGGCCAGAAACAGCTTGGCTTGCTCTTCCTCCTGTGTGAGGGAAGGAAGGTGCCACCTACCACAGAAGGATCCACCATTTAGGTGACTTGGGCTTCCGGGGTGAGCAAGATAGACAGGATCTTTCAGGGCTCCCTCTAGGAGCTGACTTATTAGACAGACAGACAGACAGCACATGTGGGATAGACCTGACCTTGTGTGGGGAATTTTCAGGCACAAAAACATCTTCTCACCAAGTTAATTTGCCAGAAATTTCTTTCTCCTATATGCAGCCAAAGAGCTCTGTGCTCAGACTCCCTGCCTGTACCACCATGTTGGCCTCAAAATCNAAGGGATCCCAATTCTTCACCCAAGTCAATCACCTGATTTACCTCCACTCCCTACCTAGTGACAANAGAGCTTTATGCGAGCCTCGAGAAAGAACACCTTGCTTGGATGTAACTCTCATAAAACACTTCTACCGTGCAACAAGGCCTCAGGTTTGATCCTAGCACTGCAGAAACAAGAGTAGAAAACAAAAAAGAAACACTGAACTCTACAAGACAAATCTGAAAGAGCTAAAGTCAAAGTAGGAAGTAGGAATAGCTGGATGAACACCCAAACACAGGCCTGTCTTGGGCTCAGAAGCACTAGTTCAGTAGGCCACAACTTGTTCAGGTTCGTTGTCCTTGTCACTAGTGCAAGGGAGTTCACGGCATCAAATTTGAATGGTCATTCAAGGTAAACATAACCGTTCCTGGAACTTAAAGCAGACAGAAGTGTCTTCTCAACCCCTGGGGAAAAGGACTCTGTGATTTAGTGAGCAACTGCTTCAGAACAGCCCGTCTATAAACATGACAATGAGCTTATAGGTCTATTTGCAAAAACATATCTCAGTGTAGACTGATGTCATAGCGACAAATCATTGGCCAATTTAAAAAACAAAACAAAGCAAAAAATACTCCACACAGCAAACCAGCACACGTGTTCCAAGCACCAAAGTCTGGTTTAATTCAAAAGTAGCTTTTAGAGGAAGTAGACTGAGCAGAAAAATCCCTATTTTACATGTGAGAAAAGTGAAGTTCCAAACACTCCCCAGATGGGGCAAACACCGGCGCCTCATGTCTACTGCNTGAAAGAACAAGAACTCAAACAAGATGTTTTGTTTGTTGGGAATGGGCTTTTCCAACAAGCCTGTCTTCTAATTCAAACAGTATGACTGGAAGTGGCTGCCGAGGCACAGGACAGGGTGGATGTTGTCTAGGGGATAAGAGGAAGCCCTCCTGGCAACTCCAACCTCAGTCTTCCGTTTGCTAATGNTATGCAGTCCTTCCTTACATGGCTGTCACACTTCACCATGGGATCAGATGTGTACCTGTGATGACACCATGGTGTCCACATGCCTGAATAGGTGTCTACCTCAAGGTGGCTCCATGCCTCTGTAACACAGCAGTCTACATTCTTTCTACGTGTGCCCCAAGTGGCCTAATGCCAGCCTCAGCTGTCTCCCACCCTAGTTCCCATGATTCTCCTGTCTGCTTAGGGTACATCTAATTGGGAGGAGGGCTGCAGCAGTTCCATCCCTCCATTCCACCTCATCTGTCCAGGGAAGAGGAAGAAAGAGAAGAAAAACGGCCCCCACTGAAAGCTTTCCAATCACTCCAGCCACTACCATCTCTAATTCTTTTCTTAAAGTATAAAATCATTCTTCCACTGATCTCACTCGTGGTCAGAGCTCAGTACAGGCCCATCCGTCACGGGGCTGATTTGGTTCAGCAGGTGTTGGCTGGGCAATCATTCATTTCGGGCTAATCTGCTAGCGGCTGTCAGGGGTTATGGAGTATTTATTGAGTTTGTGTCAGGTCTGGATGACCAATAGCCAACAGCCGGTGGATACGCACTGACATTGATGATATTGCTGAATTAAACGAGGTGATGTATACTCAACTTGCTTAGAGCCAGGCTTGGACCTTGGGATCATTTTATAACCTCATGCAGACAATCCCTGGGCTTTCCTTTTCAAAGAAAGCATTGCACACATGGTGTTTCTATTTAAGGAGATAAATACACAGGCCCCAGCAAAGGTAGTCATGTCTGTATTTAAATGAGCAAGAGTGTTTCTTGGGGAGACATGGAGGAACAAATAAGATCCAGGCATTTGGCAGATGGCCCTGAGTGTACTGCCAAGGCCTGTTGGAGTCACAGAATTTAGGTTATGGGCCTCAGCAGAAGAAGACACACACTGGGAACTTGCACTAAGGACCAGGACATAAATCTGGCCAGGATCTGCCTTTGNTGTCATAAGATGTGGCAGACAAGACACTTCAGTTGGAATTGGCACTGGATTCAAAGAACAAAATTCTAAAGGTCTCAGATTCTCGGGGGTGGGGTGTGGTGGTGGGGTTGGGAGGGTTGTTTTTATTCTAACAAGATACAAAGTACTGATTTAAAGACCGGTGTGAAGCCACGGGAGCTGTGTGCTGATGCCCAAGACAATGCCTCACACTGACTCTCTTCCTTTTCTCCTTCCAGAACCAAGTCCTTTCCTTTCCCGACTCCCTGTCTCACCCTCCTCAGCAGCAAGGTAGGTTATTTCCATCACGGCACCTATACCAGCAGGGGATGTGGATGGAGACAAGGATAGGGGGCCAGGGCTGAGGAGAAGAGCAGGGGAAGAAGATCAACAAAAATCAAAGAGGTATGAAGATGCCTTAATGAAACCTGTTACTTCCCAGGCTGACTTCAAAACAAATAAACCAGAGGGGATGGAAGACACAAAACAAACAGCAGCAACAACAAAAGCTATCNTCANGAATATCAGCCAAGATTTAATATTTCCTATGAAATTTGGAGCACATCTGAATTAGTTTCTTCTCCTGGTGCTGTGACTAAAATGTCCCTGTAGAAGCAACTTTATGGAGAAAGAGCTTATGTCAGTTCACAGTTCAAGGACAGCCNATCATGGCAGGGAAGTCAAGGCGGCAGCCACCAGAAGCAGTGGTTAAATCAATCCACAGTCAAGACACACAGGGGAATGAAAACACNCTAGTGCCCAGATCAGTGTCTCCAGTTTACATAGTTCAAGACCCAGCGAATGATCCTACACACAACCGAAATGGGTCTTCTCATCTCCGTTAACATAATCAAGAGAATCCTCAGAAGCGCACCTAAAGGCCTGTCTCCCAGATAATTCTAGATTCTGTTAACAACAAACAGTAGCCATCACAGCGTCCATCTCGTTAGTAGACATGTTTGCCTTCATCTTTAAGAAATGATAAAATTGTAGGTATATGAAATCATCTCACGGGAGCGGCACATTCTAATCAGCATAGCCTGACAGAAAGCCTCCTCGGGGTTCGACTCCTCCAAGGGATCATTAACATTAGGTAAATGCACTCACTGCCCATTGCCATTCTTGTGGCCCGGCCCCAAGGCCACTTCTTCAACATCTTCACAGGGAATGAGCNGGGAACATTGCCTCCTACTCTCAGCCAGCCGCCTGGGACAGGCTGGTGTTGTGTGAGGTCTGCTGCATCGTGACATTGAGCAGGATGTTTGTACTGTCTGCCCCTCTGTCTCTCATNCCAGGAAGTGTTTGTGGCATTATAGATGCTCTTCCAGTTCCCCTCTGACCCACATCCTTGGTTTTGTTACTAATTAAGGAGAGGCTCCCTATGTGATGCGTCTTACTCTTTTAGGAGACTTGGTGTTCAATGGCGTGGCAGTGGCTGCTTCTTTTGGGGGAGTAGGTCAGCAGGGGAGCCATTCCAAAGTCCATAGAGCAGTGGTTCTCAACCTTCCTAACGCTGTGACCCTTTAATACAGTTCCTCATGTTGTGGTGATCCCCGCAACCATAAAATTATTTTGTTGCTACTTCATAACTGTAAATTTGCTACTGTTATGAATTGTAGTGTAAATATCTGATGTGCAGGACATCTGATATGCAACCCTGTGAAAGGGTCATTTGATCCCCCCGAGGGGTCATGGCCCATAGGTTGAGAACCACTGCCATTGAGGGAAGCAGTACTGAGGCCTTGCCTTTCCTGTTGACTTCCGTGTATTGAACACCTACTCCGGACCAGGCCCTGGGAGAATGCTTTTTCCTACCTTACAGAAAGAAAAACCAAGGATGCTTCAAGATGTAAAGTGAATGAACGAGGCCACACATGAAGCCGGAACTCAAGCTCCTAGTTTGCTGGTGGCCTACTGCTCTCTGGTCCTGCTTGAGCCGCACTCCACCCTACCGGGCTGTCCCAACTTCAATGACGACAGCATCTCCCTCACCCTTGGGCTTTTCAGAGAACTGCTCAGAAGCATAACGAGGGTTTTACACCTCCTCCCTCTGTCACACTCCTTCTCTCCCAACTGCCCCTAACCACAGGAAAGAGAATTAACCCAAGCAGAGAAAGAAGGGAAGAAGGGCAGGGACCTGCCTAATGACCCCTGCCCCCAGCAATCAATGAGCAAGTACATTACATTTGTATCAGTGTGTTAGGAATACTTGATGTGTGGTGTGACTATCTGCTCCTGTACACACACACACAAACACACACTCACACACACAACACACACACACGCACATGCACACACACACAGCACACACATACACTCACACACATACACACACATGCACATACACAAGCACAGGCACACATACAGCCACACACTGCACACACACACACACACACACACACACACACACACACACACACTCCCTGGTTTGCTAGGTGCTCTTGGCGATGGGGTGACAATGATGCTTCCCCAGGATGGAAATTGAATTTAGGTTACAGAACATCATCTGGCCCAATTGCCACTGAATTATTCCACACAAAATATCAAAGTTAATTTTTGGGGCTGTCAGCCCAGTTGATAAGTTGGGCGGCTGTCAGCCCGGCTGCTCCTGCCTTCAGTGCCAGAGAAGAGTCTGAAAGTCACATAATCCAAACAGCGACCTTGGCTGGGGACAGGGGTTAGATTACCAGGATGATTAAATGCCAAGGTGAAGGTTCCGGAGTCGGGATTTGAATACCTGTTTACATGTGGGATAACAGATAGCCTCTCACTGACAGCAAGGTTGTAATTCACTCCCCACAGCACAGCCGCCACCATAAAACATCCTAGCCCTGCTCGGGAAGTCTGCTCCTGGCAGCCAGGCCTCTGCAGTGATTTAGAGCAGGGATCTATTCACAGACTATCTAATCTATTGTCTTTTATTACAAGCACTACTCAGCCCCTCTCTCTCCACTCTCTCCCTGTTGCAACTTTGTTTGCTTCAAGAAGCACCAGGCGATTTAATCTCCCTTAAAGGAATGCTATTCTAAAGTACTGGTTTGATTTGAAGATCTTAGTAAGGGTTCTTTGTGCTGGAGTCCAATAAAACAATATCCAAATGGCTGCCACTATAGAGCTGTATGTCTTCAGCCCTAGCCCCACATATCAGTGGGCCCTGTCCTCTGTCTTTTCCCATCCCAATGGCAAGCTATTCTTGCTTCCACCTTTAATGCCCCTAAAATCTCCCCCTCCAGGAAAGCAGCAGGGCGGCCTCTTTGCTTCCCCTCTGACTAATTGTCTTGGGCCATCTGATGTTGAAATAATCCATAATTGCTTAATCTATCCACGTCCGTGTGGCAAGAAAACAGAGGAGCACTTTAGAAAGATCAATCATCTAAAATCATTGAGAAGCATATTGGAAGCCGAATCATCATCTGCTCCCAGCTGAGAAAATGATGGTGGCGAGATAAAGGCTCAGAGAAAAGGCTGGCTCTGTCTCCATAGCTTTTTGATTCTGAGATAGATTACCAGGAACTAACTGCCTTCCGTTTGTGCTAAACAAAGATAATAGTGTTGGAAGTCACCGACACATAAATGATACAACAATCAAATAAACGACCCCTACCCCTTGTCTCCTGCCAGCATTAGCACACTGACAGATAGGTCCCATGGTGGGAAAAGAACTCTTCACCATGGGGACCTGGATCACCAGCAAAAGAGAAACTGGAGGTCCTAAGCAGCTGGGGAAAAAAAAAACTGAAAAAGGTCCGTACACTCCCTGTGAATGAGAGAAATTGGGACTGGAGAAAGCTTGGTGGGGTAGGGTCAGATCTGCCCCATGAATCAAATTAGTAGCCACTCAACTGACTTGCTGTGGGCCCAAGGGAAGTGCAGCCTGCTCATGGTGAGAGATACTTCTGTTTTTGCTTTGGCTGCTGTGACAATGGTCCCTTTCCAGAGCCCCTAGTCCTGCTGAAAACTAGTGCTCACAGTCCTAAATTTTTCCCATCACCTGCAGAGGAAGAGATACTGGAGGAGAGATGTCCACAAGACAAAGATGAGCCAGCAGGCTAGGTGTCCATGTACCCATTGAACGCGCAAGCCTGACTTAGTGGTTCAAATACCATGCTCTGGGTACAGGGAACCAGAAGGCTCCTCAAATGATGAGAAGTACCCTATATGACTACCCTAACTGTCATCATAGAGCCTGCATCCAGTAACTGATGGAAGCAGATGCAGAGATCCACAGCCAAGCACNAGGCTGAGCTCCGGGAGTCCAGTNGAAGAGAGGGAAGAGGGANTATATGAGTAAGAGGGGTCAAGNTCATGATGNGGAAACCTACAGAGACAACTGAGCCAAGCTCATAGGAACTCACAAACNTTAGACCCACAGCTGTGGAGCCTGCCTGGGACCTGACTAGGCCCTCTGTATACAGGAGACAGTTGTGTAGCTTGGTGTGTTTGAGGGGCCCCTGACAATGGGATCAGGATCCATCCCTGGTTCATGAGCTGGCTTTTGGGAGCACATTGACTATGGTGGGACATCTTGTTCAGCCTTGATGCAGTGGGGAGGGGCTTGGTCCTGTCTCAACTGAATGTACT
>LZPO01027514.1:55756-74250 GCA_001675575.1 Neotoma lepida | reverse complement strand
TCTGCTTCTACCAGAAGGCACCCAAATCATGTGATGTGGACACACAGAGCAGATACTTAGGTATCAAAAGGCTCTCCACTTCTCTCACCAGAGGAACTTGATCCAGACAGAAACCTCAGATGAATGCTGTCAGTGACCTCAAGATACAAAAAGCCGTGGAGTGTCCTCCATCAACCTCTGCTATCCGTGGGGCTCAGAGCCACAGCACAACAGGTGTCCCTGGGAGCCAAGATTTTAATCCCTGTCACTCTGCTTCTGTCCAACCCCTCTCTGCAGAAGTTGAAATCTAGCCTTGTCAGTCCTAAACCACATAATCCCAAACAGTTGGTCTGTGAGAGGATATCTGACCCCCAGAGGACCTGCTGGTATGCTGATGTGACCAAGGCTAAAGGTATTTAAGGCACATGCTTCATGCCTGGCTTCCATCCTCTGCCTAGGGCAAAGGGAGCTTGGCTGCAGCCAAGACAGCAGCACCCCAGAGAACTAACTGACTCTGTCAANGGTGAGTAAACAGCCTGCAACTGAAGGCTAAAAGAAGGAAAAGTGGTGTCCGCACATCATGGAGTCTCCCATTTAAGCCGACATGCAAAACAGTATGAACAGTGGGCTACACACTGTCCTGGGAGCTTGGAAGAACCTAAGCTAATCTAAGGTTCTCAAGCTGTGGGTCATGATCTCTTTGGAAGTCGAACAACTCTTTCACAGGGATCATCTAAGACCATCGGAGAACACAGATATTTACATTACGATTCATATCAGTAGCAAAATTACAGTTATGAAGTAGCAATGAAAATAATTTTATGGTTGGGGGTCACCACAACAAGAGNAACTGTATTATGTAGGGGTCACAGCATTAGGAAGGTTGAAAACCACTGCTCTAAGCAGAGAAGTCAAATCCTAGGGGTGTGTGTGTGTGTGTGTGTGTGTGTATGTATATGTGTTCCTCCCTCTGCTCCTCTCCCCACCCCACATGTGCCCCCCACACAATGACAATGAAAACCAGTAAGTGAGGTAGAAGTTGGACTCAGTGTACACTCAATGGAAGACTAAGGAGTACTTTGCCTTCTCTCACGANACCAGTGAGCCAGCACTCACTGGATCACCAGATTCCTTGGTGCATAGTGTGCTCCCTAATCCAATAGGTCAATAACAGGTCAATAAGTGAGATGAACCAGTGGATGTGCAGTGTGTTTGGATTTAGGATGTCTAGTTCAGCCTCATGTATTGTAACACAGGCTACCCAGCTGGTGATGCTTTTGGGAGAAGCTGTGGAACTTTCTGGAGATGGCGCATAGCTGGAGGAAGTTGGTCACAGAAAGTGGAAGAGCAACTTTGAGGGTTACAGTCTGGTCCCAACTTCTTTCATTTCTAACTTCCCTGTGACCCCAACGGCACAACCGTGAGCCATCCCTGCCACCACACTTTCTTTACCACAATGGACTGTATCCCCTCCATCCACGAGCTAAAATCAGTCCTTTTGTTCTTAGGTTGTTTCTTGTTGGGTGTTTGATGAGGAAAAGTACAAATAACCAAAACAGTGTTCTAGAGAGAGACACCATTTATTGGCAACAAGAAAGCAGTAAGGAAAAAGAGGTTGGTGGAGGTGACTGAGATTGGCAGGGACAGGGACAAGGGAGTAGCAAAATAGATACTAGGAAGGAGGGATTGAGAGTCATCAAGTGTAAGGAGTAAGGAGTAAGGAGATGTAAGGAGATGTAAGGAGATGGCTCAGACAGTAGAATGCCCAACTGGAATTCATGAGGACCCTTGCTCAGATCCCCTTCTATGCATAAAAAGGCAGGCATGGAGGCACATGCCTATAGCCCCAGTTCTGGGGTCAGGGAGAGTGAAAACAGGTAGTTTTTTAATGTTCATTGGAAAGTCAGCCTATCATAAAAAAAAAAAAAATCAATGATGTTCAGGCTCAGTGAGACCTTATCTCAAAAAATAAGAGTGACTGAAGAAAGATACCTAGAATTGACTTCTGTCTTCCACATGCATCACACATACATGTACAGACACATACACACACACACACACACACACACACACACACAGAGAGAGAGAGAGAGAGAGAGAGAGAGAGAAAGAGAGTTAGAGACACAAACTGAAGGTCGTTGGCGTATTTGGACAAGCTTTCTGGACTGTGATTGGTAATCGGTAATCTGCCTTTGCAAAGGTAGAACGGACTGAGGAGTTGAGTTTCAGAAATCAAGGGGACATATCCTGGGAAAATACAGACAAATAAGAGACTAGACATTGGGGCCAAGTGGGGAAAGGAGGTGAGCAGAAACCGCCACCTCCTTTCTCATCTCCCAAAGAACAAGAAAACCGCCATGGGCCCCTCTGCCTCTTAACATGACNATAGCACAAAGACCCCAGACTCCACTCCTCATCTCAACTCCAGGGTGCTGCAACTTCTCCAAGTATGAGTATGAGAAAACCTTAGAACAATAGGGCTGACATGTGATGCTGTCAAAGGGATGTGAACTCCGTATTTTCTCTTCATCTTTTTATCAGGCAGGTAAGGAAACCCTGNAGTCTGTTTTGAAGTGCTGTGTTTTGATGTGCAAAGCTGTAGGGAGCACTCTCCTCNCCTGATTGGCTCCTGGGCCAGTGACTAATAAGGAATCTTCTCTCAAGCTCTCTTGCCTCTCAGCCTATCACGTTTTGTTTATTTTGCTTAGGTTGGACACAGCATTGTTAAAAAGAGATGGTGGCAGTTACAGAAATAACAAAATACCTAAGATATACTAACAGAAAAAGCTAATGAGGAAAACTATAAACTCAGTTAAGGAGAAAAATGGTTGTTTTTAAAGGAGAATATAAGACACAAACTATTTTGTGAGTAAATTTNTATTTATTCACCATATTTAAAGATGCCAATAGTAACCATATTAATCTATCAATTTAAACTTTAATAATATTTCAGAATTTTCAAGAAGTAAACATTTTAAAGCTCTCTATAAAAACAAGANTGTATAGATAGCTAAGCCAATTTTGATAATAAAAAGATAATTCAAAAGGGTAGTATAGTAACTAGAACTAGGCAAATATACTCTAAAACAATAAGNACTTCAAGTATATGTATTTATGTATGGAAATGTGACATATGATAAAATATTACCTCGGACCAGTGGGAAATAATGGCTTTTTAAATAGATGTCAGGATGTTGCCTTGCTGTATAGAGGAAAACTTAAATACAAAATCTCTGGATGACTTGGAGATATAAATGTAAAAGAGGAANGTATAATTACAATCTTTATATCTAGAAGACTAGTTTGTGATCTGAGGTAAAGAACTTAAAAGCCCAGACATATGTAAAAATGTTTTACAAATCCAAGTATCATAAATCTACTCTGCGGAAAATATTATAGACAAAATAATGAATGGGTGAGGGACAGAACATAGTCATGTTTAATGTTGAAAATTAACAAATGGATTATAAAATCAGTTTTCACAAATCAACAAGAAAATGGGAAACCAACATATGTATTGGAAAAAGGAGATGGGTAGGCGATTCAATGTGTTGAGAGGCAGGCCAATCCAAGGCTTTCTCAGAGGCCCCTATGAACGGACAAAGATAATGTATTTCTGTGTCCTTGCCCAGGGGCAGACTTGACAAGGTCCAGTCTGGGGCTGGAGCAAGGGCCTTGAAGGAGTTAAGGTTTCGGTTCACTGAAGAGACTGGAGTTATCAATCCCAAGTCTGCTATGTGCTCAATTTCTGACACACTTGAGATCTCCTGTGTGTCTTAGACAGGATTCTATTGCTGTGAAGAGACACCATGATGATGGCAACTCTTATAAAGGAAAACATTTAATTGGGGCTGGCTTACAGATTCAGAGGTTTAGTCCGTTATGGTCATGGTGGCACACAGGCAGACATGTGCTGGAGACGTAGCTGAGAGTTCTACATCCAGATAGTCAGATAGCAGGAAAAGAGGGTGACAAGGGGCCTGGCTTAAGCATCTGAAACATCAAAACTTATCTCCAGTGACACATTTCTTCCAGCAAGGCCACACATACTCCAATAAGGCCACACCTCCTAATAGAGCCACTCCCTATGGGCCTATGGGGGCCACTTTCATTCAAACCACCACACTGTTCCCATTGTACAACACTGTTTGATTAACCTCCTGCTGACTTGGTCCAATTATTCGATAGCTTCCTACTGACTCCATCCCATCTCTCCCCTAAACACTGCATATAAGAGGCTGTACTTCTTAATAAGCATGCTTGGCATAAGATCTAGCTTGTGCAAGACCTCCTGAACCCACCTTTCCTATCTTCTCTCTTTTGATCCCCTGGGCCTTCCTCCTCAAGACTTTGTCACTGAAGNGTGACATGCTGGTCCCGATCAGAAGAGGAGATCCAAATGGCAACCACATCCAAAGGAATTAGCTGGCTTCTGTAGCAACTGACGGCACCAGTAAGATGGAATTGTGAGCATTTTTGTTTTCTCTTTTACAGTACAGGGGCTTGAATACAGACACACTCTACCACTGAGCTATATCCCCAGCCCCTAAGACACTATTTCTGCCAATCCAATGCCTCCAGGTTAAAACAGGACAACACTGCTGGAAACCTAGGGAGGAACCAAATTCTCCTATGCTTTTTCTGGGGGTGCATACTGCTCTGTTTGTTATGGAGGCCAATGTGGCAGGACTTAGTTAAAGNAAAAATATCTGGATTCTAAAATCCAGAAATTCTCCAGTATTTTAATCACACAGCCAAATAATATAGCAGGGAACTGGAGACAGTGGGAAGCGTCTAGCTGAAGGAAAGAGGTTAATGTGAGGAACAGTTCTATAGAACACTGTGTGCCAGTTAAGAGCAATAAGCTATAGGTGCACAGTCATACAGATAGATTTTTAAAGTCAAATGTTGGCTCCCACCTCTGNGTGTAGTGGAGTCTCTGAGGTCAGACACGACCACAGAAAACAAACACAAAAACTATAATGGAAAACACTGACAATGCCAAGTGTCCCAAAAGTTTTGTAGTGCAGCCACTAGGAAACCATTATGATGGGATTGGCGTAGTTCTACTCATAGCTGTGTCATCAGTGGATACACGCATATATGTGAACTATATGGACATGCTGACAGCATCACTCTGTGTAATCACGCATGCTCTGTATGAGGTTGCATGGCTGAAATCCTGGCACTCAGGAGATCAAGCTGGAGGGTCCAGAGTTTGCCCTAGACAGTAATACTCCACGTGGTGAGCAAGAGTAGAATGAATACATTTCTGGTACTTTTGGTGTATTCCCCCCATTGAATGCAAGGAAAACAAATGAACNGCATGTCCCAAATGTAACAATTAATAGAGGGAGACAACTAAGAAAGCAGCANATTGCAAAGTTGTTGTAAAAATCAAAAAACAGGTCAAATTANGCTAATTTGATTAACCTTGTGAAAATTTACTAAACTGAAGTCTTTATTTGTGTCATTTTCTGTATGTACATTATAGTTCAGTAAGAACTTACCTATTAAGACCAGCATTTGAGCTCTTTCCCCAGGAGGACCTATAGGCAGATAATANCAGCTAATGGGGAGATGCTGAAGAGGCCTCACTTCCCCCTGAGTATCTCTGAGTCATGTCTTTCCCTATAAATGGAAAATTTTCCTCTGTGAGTTTACTGAAAATATTTTCTATGCTTTTGGTTTGTATTCTCCTTCTGTGCCCATAATTCACAGATTTTTNCCTTTTCATAGCATCGCTAAAATCTCACATGTTCTGTTTATACTTTTAAAAATTTAGCATTAACTTTGACTGAATAATTCAACTCCTTTCTCTGTCTTCAAGCCCTGATACTCTGTTCTTCCACATAATCCACTCTATTAATGAGGTTTTCACTGAGCTGCTCATGTGGCTAGTGAATTCGTCATTTTCATTATTACTTCAGCTTAAATTTTTCCCAGTGTTTTTTATCTTTATTGAATTCTATGTTCATATGTTAAGTTGACTTACTTGTTTCATTCAGCTGTTTTGTGTTCTAGAATTTGTTCAGGAGTTTACTTGTGTCTTCTCTGAATTCTTTAAACACAACACAAGAATCTACAGAGCAAACAGCCTATATAATTGGAGAAAATCTTTACCAGTTGTATTTCAGATAGAGGGCTAATTTCTAAAATTTACGAAGAACTTCAGAAATTAGATATCAAGGAAATAAAAGTGCAAATCAGCAAGTGTGCTAAGGAAATGAACAGACAGTCCACAAAAAAGAAATACAACTGACCAATAACTATTTTTAAATGTGTCCAACATTCCTAGTCATCAGGAAAGTGTAAATAAAACTAGTGAGCTAACCCCTCACCCCAGTTACAGTGGCTAAAATCAATATATATATATATATACAAATGCTAGGAGAGGATGTAAGAAAGAGAACCTCTATTCACTGCTGGTTTGGGTGCAAATTAATATAGCCATTATGGAAATCAGTTTGGATGTTCCTCAAAAACTTAAAGATATAACTATCATAAAACTCAGCTATTCAACTCCTGTACATGTACCTAGAGACTGTTACACCCTATTATAGAGATATTTGCATGTCAATGTTACTGNTTCTATTTTCAGACAATAAGGAAACAGGGCCAGCCTACATGTCCATCAGTAGATGAATGGATAATGAAGATGGGGTGCATATACAAAATGAAATATCATTCAGCTATAGAGAAAAATAAAACCATGAAATTTNCAGGAAAATGGATGGACCTGGAAAATATAATATTAAACAAGGTGACCCAAAACTCAGTAAGGCAAGCTCCACATGTTCTCCCTTATATGAGGATCCTANTCTACAATGTATATGTGTGTGTATAGAAGCTGTAAGTGTAGGAGTTACATTCAGAAAAGAAACCAAGAAAGGGTAATATTTAATGATGAGGAGGAAAAACAGAATGCAGGCAAACTGACATGTGGAAGAGGATATGAAACTAATTGTCTCTCTAGTTTCAATTCTCTCATAGTTTTTCCTCTTTTCTTCTTTCTTCTTTTCTGTGTATGAATGTTTAGCCAGATGCATGTCTGTACCCCCATGCATGCCTGGTGCCTACAGAAGCCGGAAGAGGGCAACAGATTCCCTGAAACTGGAACTCCAGAAGGTTGTGANCCATTATGTTGGGCTGAGAATTAACCTTGGGTCCTCTGGGTCAGCAGTCAGTGTTCTTAACCACTGAGCCATCTCTATCGCCTCAGTTTTTTCTTTTCTGTTTCATGGAAAAGTACATAAAAATGTAGCTGATCTTGGAAGTGTAAAACCTTAAGTGAAGGTCCATAGCTTCAAGCCATCCATTCTAATGGTCTAGAAGTTCACTGAACTACACTGAGTTTTCTACTGGGCAAGTGTTTGTGTGACTGGTTACCTTAGATCTAGCTGTGCAATATGATATTTTTATTAGTGAGTTCATTAACATACGGTGATTTCCTACATTTGATATTATCTAAGTCACATCATTGATGGGTCATTACTATGTGGTTGGTGGTTTTTGGAGGAGGGGTATATTTTCTTTGTGTTGTGTTTTTAAACATCTGGACTCAAACATCTGGAGCTGGTTATTGGTTGAGAGGTTTTGTTAATGATTTATTTAAGGTCACCTTCCTTTCAGTGGAGATGTTTGTAATGTTCAAGGGGGATTAAATTGCAGTAGAGTGAGGTGTCATTGTCCTCTGTTACAGTGGTGTTCAGGTCACCACGCTCCTTNCTCAGTTCTTCCTGAAGTGTTGAACTTTGTCTGCAATACCAGTCACTATTCAGGGGCAAACCCACCATGAAAATAGAATAATAGCCTGCTACACAATAATACCTTCTCAAGCTCCCATTGTTTAGGAAGTAAAAAGACAGTGACAGTATTATGTGTCCTAATGTATTAGTTGTTGTGGACATGAATAGGGAGGAAAAAAAGAAAAAGAAAAGCAGGAAAACACATGGAGAATATAGCAATTAGTATTAGATTGATATAGAGGAGTAGAGGAGGGGAACAAATATAAGGAGGAACTGTGAGAAGAAAAGTGGAGGTGTATGGGAGTTGGGCTATGGGTAGGCTGAAAAGAAGGGTATAGATATGTAGTCAGATAATCTTTGNGCTTCCCTGTGTCTTATGTTCTTGTTAGATGCATGTGTTTCTAGTTTTAACTCTTTACTTTAACTCTAAGAATTGTTTGTTTTGTTTTCTCTGAGTCCCCTAAAGGTATTGTCTTTACTAAGAATCACATTTCCTGTAGCTGTTTATCAGTGGAGACTGTAGCTGGAAGTTTTCCTGTGTCCCGCCCGGCCCGCAGCAGCTTATAAAATAATCACTCAGAGGTTTAATATTAATTACAAATTGTTTGGTCTATGGCTCAGGCTTCTTGCTAGCTAGCTCTTTTATCTTAAGCCACTTCTATTCATCTATGTTTTGCTACGTGGCTTTGTGGAGTTACCTGTGTTCCATTACATCTTGCTTCCCCGGCAGTGCTCAATGTCTCCTCTGACTCTGGTTCTTCTCCTGGTCTCTCTGCTTGGATTCCCTGCCTGGCTCTATTCTGTCTTGCCATAGGCCATAGAAGCTTCTTTATTAACCAGTGGTAGCAACACATATTCACAGTGTACAGAAAGACCATCTTANAGCACTTCCCCTTTTCTGTCTAATCAAAAAGGAAGGTTTTCATTTTAACACAGTAAAATTACATATAACAAAACAGTTATCAAGCAAGAATTATNATTACAATATCTNGTCTATTTGTTTTTAGCAAAATTAAAGAAAATATCATTTATCCTATTTTTGTGAGTTTAAACTTTCATATCTAATTTACCTTTTATTGTAACCAAGGGAAACTATAATTATAACTATCTAGTATTCAACTCCATCAAAGACCCCAGAAGGATATAATATTACCTAAGTAAACAGGAAGTGCATTGTAAGCAACTTCTAAAATTCTAGAAATGACAGAGACAGCTGGCTGCCTGGACAGTCACCCAAAAAAAGTTCCTCTGTAACATTGGGGCATCCATCTTCAGCCTACAGGCCTAGAGTCTCTGGCAGACTTTTTAGTGAAGCNGGAAATTTGAAGGATTGTCTTGCCTATTGNCAAAGTTCATCAGTTGCTTTCCTCTGTATCCTGCAGAATGTCTGACAGTATCATCTGTGAAGCAGGAACCTGAAGGACCATCTCACTTTGTTTTGGCAAANTTCAGTGGTCACTTTCCTATGGGTCCTGTATGTCNGTTTTATATAACATACTGTCAAGTAGTCCAGGCAAGAGCANACTCTTCCCCAAATGGCTAATTTTGCCAAGAAGAAGATAAATTCCATATAGAGTGTCTTCGATGCCCATCTTCCTCCTTCAGCTTCCTCCTTTTTGGAATGTCTTCTTTGCTCTGTCNAGTTTCCTGGTGACAGATCTAGATGGTACATAAAAGGGATACTAGTTGTCCTCATGACTTGAGCAGTTCCAACTTTGCTAAGTACTTATACTCATTACCTCATTGTAAACCCCACCAACTCTTTAAAAACACTCCCAAGTTTGGAAATGAGCAAGCTGATGCTCCAGATGTCTCATGAGTGAGTCTCAAGGTCAGAGGCAGGACTTCTGCCAGTCCAAGTCTTCTGCCAGAAACCCTGCTGTGTGATTTGAACATAAAATGTCTCCCAAAGGCTTGTGTGCTGAATATTTGATCCTCAGTTGGCCATGCTATTTTGGAATGTGGGAGGTGGGACCTAGCTGAAGGAAGTAGATCACTAAGACCAGGCCTTCAAGTTGATGCTGGTCTCTGGTCCCGTCTCCTCTCTCTGCTTCCTGTCTGCCATGAAGTGAGATTCATGAAGNTCCAAGATTTTAATACATGTTCTTACTTCTATGATGTTTTCCCATAACACATGGGAATACGCAGACAGAGGCTCTGAAATCATGTGCTAAAGCAAATCCTTCACCCTTTTAATTTGGTTGTATCAGATATTTTGTTACAGTGCCAATAAATCTAANACAAAGAGATGCCTCATTGTATCAAGTAACAATCATTCTAATGACAACAGGAAACACTTGTGAGGCATTAAGCTCTGTAGTGTAACTAAGAAGTGTAAAGCCCCCCAGCCCCTTGATTCTGGATCCAACAACACATTCAATTATCCCAATGAGATATTCTGAAAGGGATGGACATCTTTATTGCATTCTACTTTGCCAAAGAGACCAGAAGCACTATCCAGTATTCGTTATTTAGTGAAAAGTGCCATCCAGCTTTTGAGTGGTCATTTTGCCATTGTGATTTAATGACACTTGCTTCTAGAAGCAGCCTCCAATTTTGCATGTCAAGATGACAGATAAACATCTCTGAAACAAGCAAGGACTTTCCAGCTTCCTGTCACTGGACCATGCAGACATATATCATATCAAAAATCCAGCTTTCAGAAGCCAGGATCAACAGGTGTGCATGTGTTTGCTTGGAGCAGATGCTAAATGTCAGGTGCCAAAGAAGGAAGATTGAGTGGATCATGCTTCTGGCAGGATGCTCACTAGCTCAAGCGCACTTCTCAAGCCCCCTCCACAAATGGCCTGGGCACTCCTGTGGCTGCTTCATTCTTAGTTCCAGCTAGAGGAATAGGTGGTTTCCATCCAACAAACTGTGGTAGATTTAAGTCAGTCAACATAAACGTGAATGTCAGGTACACCATGGCCCACCATTAAGGTTCATCCTTTGATGCAGGTAATACCACNACCATGGAGAGGTGGCAGTTACCAGACCCTTAATTATTCTATTTTGATGCGTCTACTCTCAGCAATTCTCTACAGAAGAACTAGGACTGNTGTTGACAAAGCCACACCCATGTTTTCTTCTCTC
Organism: Neotoma lepida; assembly: GCA_001675575.1. Classification (NCBI taxonomy): domain Eukaryota; kingdom Metazoa; phylum Chordata; class Mammalia; order Rodentia; family Cricetidae; genus Neotoma; species Neotoma lepida. The sequence goes on along the minus strand of LZPO01027514.1, from coordinate 63,430 downwards.
AGAAAATACATCTATAGTTAGAATCTATGATCTTTTGAGAGCCCTTCATGATAAAGACTGAANAAGACATTTTGCATCTATTATCTCATTTCCTTCTCTCAACAACTGTTNAAAGCTCTTATGGTTTGAACACATCCCCCACAGCCTCATGTATTTGAACAGCTGGTCCTCAGCTAGAATCATTGTTTCAGAAGGTTGTGGAACATTTATGTGATGAACTGACAGAAGTATGTATCTGAGGGCACACCCTGAGCTATAGATCAGCCCGCTCCCATCCCTAGTTCTCTGTCTCTGGATCCATCAAGACGTTGGGAAGCAGCCTGATGCTCTCACTGCCATGCCTTCCCTGCCATGATGGACTCTCCTGCTACCGTACATTAAAGGAAATCCTTCCTTNCCGAAGTTACTTCTGTCAGGTATTCTCTCACAGTGTCAAGTAAAGTGACTAGTGCAAAGATGAGCATCATTGACCGCATTTTAAAGACAGTGCTCTAGAGTTCAGAGAGACAAAAGATAAGGCCCAAGCGGACATGGACAGTAAGTGTCAAAGCTAAGACGGTAGAGTGGATTAGAGAGAAACAATGTACGTTATTTTCCAGAGANCATGATGTTGGCCTCCAGCTGGTGTGCCAATGAAACTAAGAGCTCTCTTACAACATAGGCAAATGGATTCCAATGACCACTTAAGGAAAATAAAAACAGAGCTGGCTGGTACTGAACTAACAAGAAACAGAACAATGGACAGTCCTCACTGGAGTGAGCTAGATGTACAGCTTTAAAAGTATTTCTTCTCAATTCATCTTGGTCTGAATCATCTTTATATTCCCCACAGCATCTTGCACAAGGCTTTGCAACTATTAGGTGCTAAATAAATATTTGTAGAGGGAAGAAAGAAACAGAGAAACTAAACTATTTATGCAATAGCAAGAAAGGATAGCAGGGCAAACAAAAATAGTGTAGGCTTGGTGAGGAGTCTGTTACCCCTTCCAGAAGTATCTATCNACTACTTGGTTCTCAGCACCTCTTCCNTAGTTGAGAACCTTATTCACCAGCACCTAGTCCCTTTCGATGAACTAACATGCCTGTTCAACCATTTAACAAATAATAGTCTACAGAGGGACCATTTCTCTACGATCCCACCATACAGCTCTTTGCCTGAATCTCCCCAGTTACTGCACAAGGCAAGAAGGGAGGGAAACCTGTGTCATTCTGCTCTGGATTCTTCTGCACACTCAGGACAGCGCCCCATTTAAAGGAAGGGCTTCACAAGCCTGGCTAAATAAACAAGCTTCTCTCACACAGGCACTCTGTAAATCCTCCTAATGCCCAGGTGTCCCATGATGCACTGCTTCCTTCGGACACCATAAACAATAAAACCCCCCTCAACACAGGTTCACCCGGCATTGGGACTCAGCTCCCCTGTAAAAAGTTCTCCAGCCTGAGAAGGTAACTACAGGAACTTACTCTCTCCTCTTCACCAGATGCCTTGATAAGCCCCCTCGGGGAGGGACCCGAGCTGGAGTGATAGCCTGTTTTCTTTAAGTGAGAGTGAAGGCCTGCTTTGAATGCTACAAGAGTTCCTTGAAGCTTGAAGTGTTCAATTTTACTCCGCTCTGCCCCCAGTATAATCCATTGAAAGGGCACTGTCCTTCAGGCCTTTCAGCTGGGCTGACAGCTGCCCGCTGATTAATTGACAGGTTAAAAAGATTGATTCCACATGTCAGAGCTGTAACCCTGCCAGAACAATACAGCTGTCACTTGGGCTGTAAAACAGACGCTTACATTAGCAGTCCTGACAGAGCTGCGTGTGGACACATGCACCTGCCTTTATAGAGAGCCGAAACGCACAGCCAGGCTAAGATTAATGATCTTGAAAGCAACATTGGGAGATCAAATAAATGTTTCTGATGGAAACAGTGGTAGCCATGCTGTCTTGGCACGTTCTTGGTCCCCAGATGGTGGCCAGTGGCAAGCCATGAATGGTGCAGGGCCCAAGGTAAGGTTTCAACAGTTGTCTACAGTTGCCACCTGTACTTCTAAGACCCAGTCAGTCCAACACACATTTGCGTGCAGCTCCCTGCATTCNCAGTTCAACCTGTCCATTTGCTAAAACCATGAATTACCACAGGGCTAAGCCTATCCAGGGCAATAGTGTGCACACAACCAGGTCACTGTCAAGCAAATGNGGTTATGGGATGCTTATTTAAAATAATTATCTCAGTGAACAGGAACACTTAATACACAAAATTACTGAAACTTGTGAATGTCAAAGCAGGACAGGCCCTCGGGGCCTGCAGACAACTGTTTTCTCACTAGGAGACTCTAGGGACACCTAGGACGGCTGAACTTGCATGGGCCCTCCTGCAGCATTTCAGAGTGTTTTAAATGCCCACAAGGAGCTTCAAAAGAAAACCACCTTGGCATAATGCTTATACACAAAAATTGAAACAGCCTGAAGCGGCCACTAGGCAACTAGAGCAGCTGGTGTTCAAATCTCCAGGAAGACTTCTGAAGCTTGCTGTTTTTCTCCAGATTCAAATGGAAAACCAGATCTCACACCCNTCCCACTTCTGCCCTTCTTTCAGATCCACAGAGTTCTCTTGTGGGTAAGTGACCAGGTGACCGATCTACCTCANCAGGACAGAACAACAGTAGCCATGACCAACCCCAACTTGGGTCTGTGAAAGCAGGGAACCGAGGATTGTTATTTACTAATTTCATGTGCTGTGCTCTGAGTACCCCACGATTTCCCATTTTGAAAATGCTGATCCCCTCAAAATGTAAGATTCTGTTGCATAGAGTAATGTTGTATAAGCTTAGGTACAAATTACAAGTATTTGGGAAATGCTTAGAAAATTTAGTACTAGACCCTACAGNAGGGCTTGTAAATCAGAATTTTAAGTGTTGAGTTTGGGAGTCTATATTTCTAGTGAACTTCCCAACTGATTTTCATGCAACCAGATAGCTTCAGNTGTCAAGTCCACTCGAAAGTCTCACTTGATAAACTTTCTTCTATGAGAACAGGCTCTATGCAAAGGACTTTGGGAATGTTTATGTTAGCAAAGATCCCAGAGAATATTCTTGCTGAGATACACTTGGAAAAGAAGATGGTCAGTGTGGCAAAGCCACTGAACGGTGGGTAAATGGGTGTTTGTAGTATTTATTAATAATTTAAAATATGATAAGTGTTCTCTGTCTCAGGAAGATAGACCACAAGAAGCAAATTATGGCCTGAAGTTCCAAACACCAATGTATAAGCAGGGAATCAAGACTGGAATGAATCTGAGACTCCTCCAAGTCAGTCTACTNTCATCAAAAGGTAAAGAAATAATGACACCGTCTTGAATTGAGAAGTCATGGGTCCAAGGGAGATGATGGAGAGTTATCTGAGAAGGAGCTCCTACCTGGGCTAGTCCTGACAGATGAGATAGGCTTTCTAGAATAAAGGAGTCTGTAAGGAAGTCCTGCATGCCTATCTCCATGCCAACTCAACTCTCTTCATCCCCATGACAAAAGACACTTGAGATTTTCTCCAAGCTTCTCAATGCAGAGCGTTGTGTTGGAACCAAGAAGAAATGTGAGGGTAGTGGTACAAGCAGACAGACTTCAGACAGCATTACGACACTAGAGAGCAGTGCAGCCTTGAGTGACATAGGGAACCAAGAGGTATGATGAGCTNTCATGGCAGGGATGAGGAAGGCACTACAGAATGTCACTCAAACTAAAGATCAGAGGTCAGATTAGGATAAAGATACCTCAAGGAATGACAGNGACTGATGGATAGATGATGGCATTTCTGACAAAAGCCCTGAAACCCCGTTTCAGCTCCTCTCTCTGACAATCTCCACAATACATGCTGCCCAGGGTAAGCGGCACGGATGAGGCTGCCAACTTAAGTTGTATTCCTCATCCTAACCAAAGTGTACCAAGACAGAAGTCATCTTTGCTACATAAGCCTTTAAAAGTAGGGATCTTGCCCATCTGTGTTTACAGCCTGAGATTTCTGTCTTTGATAACTGATAGGAGATGTTTTGNACTATGAAGATAACATAAGTAAGTCTTCTGCCTCCACTCATTGTTCCCAGTTCTCTCTCCANTCTGTAGACAGAGCAAACCTCCCATTTCAGCTCTTCTCAAAGAGAAGTTGGCATGTTGGTGCTGGTCCATAACCTGTTACCCAGCTTCAAGAAAAGCAAATGTAAGAGTTCACAAAACAGTACAGCTATTGGACACTGACATGCTAAAAGCATGACCTGGCCAGCGGATACACCTCATTGGACACAGTATAGACCAGTCAGATGCTGTGAAAGCCTTTGGCATCTATGCTAGTTAACACCACTGGTCTCTATATAAAAGGATAAAAAGTTTCAAAGNATATTCATTTGATAGGAACAATTTGAGAATTGGGACGCACTGTAGTAGCCTTCCCTCATCCACAGGGAATGACTCCCAAGACCTCCAGGAGACTTCTGAAATGACAGATAGAACCAGCCCTTATGTGTGTTAGACTTTTTGTTGCTATGANGACAAGCATCTGAAATTATTATTTGTTATTTATTTTGTGTGTATGAGTGTATGTACATGTTCTCTTGGGGGGATACACTTACGTGTGATAGTGTGCGAGCACGTATATGTGCATATGTGTGTAGGTCAGGGTCAGCCTTAGGTACTGCTCCTCAGGCGCCATTCACCTTGATTTTTGAGGCAGAGTATCTCACTGGCTGTAGCTCACTGAGTAAGCTAGACTTGCTGGCCAACAAGTCCCAAGCGATCTAATAAAAGTTATGTAAGTGATCCCTTCTCTCCACACAGCATATTGTACTTTTATATTCTCTTAAAGCAAGCACTTAATATAGATTTCTGGTGTCACTACCATTACTGGATGGAGTCATNTCTAAATGGGCCNCATGAATACAGCATTGCTGTGGTCTNCTAGCCATGGCAGCTTCTAAGAAGCTAATTGGTATGTACCATATACAACATGGTTGCACTGAACAAAAGAGTGCCCACATCCCAGACATGACAAAGCAGAAAGANACATTTTGTCAGGCCATTCAGGAGAGTATTCAAATGAAAAACCTATAAAGTATCTATTTCTGGAATTTCCCATTGAATNTTTTTGGATCATAGTTGACTCTAGATAATTGACACTACAGGGAGTGAAATCTCAGCTAAGGGATGCTGAATTGTATGTGGCATTGCTGAAAACACTCCCAGCATGAGACGTGGCCTCTCCTGAGCCCACCTCGCCCTTTCCTTCTCCATGCTAATCCACCACACTTCCTTTAGCGTCACTGCACACAGCGGTTTCAAATCCCCACCAGCCTGTCATTTAGTTCTAGCTGCTGCCCAGGACATTGGGGCTGAGAGGGGCCTGTGGTGGGAGACCGGGTACAGTCAGACTTTTCTCCTTCCTTTCCACTCCCCAGCCTGAGTTCCTCTTTGGAAAGGTTCTAACCCCNGCTGGGTGGCCCCAGANAAATGAGATTTGGGCTTGAACAGGCTTTGCCATAAGTCTCTTCAAAGCTTTTATGGTGAGATTCAATATAGATATACAGATCAATTATCTTAAAAGCAGCGAGGAGGCCCATCAAATATTTCTAACTTTAAACAGGTTTATTTCCATCTGCACTTATCTCTGCCATTTAAACCCCATTGCTTGCAGTTAATCTTATGTAATACAGCATAAGAGGGCTTATTTACTTTCTAATGACATCAATTGGCCATAAATATCAGACATCCAAGGTTCGTTGAAGCTGCGGGGACAGTTTTCCATTCTTACTTGACATTTGACTATTTGCAGAGCTTTCTCTTCTGTTTGTTCTTGTGTGACTCACTTATCGGCTGTCATAGGCCCATGTTCGATTTATTTAAATTGAATGAATAAGTACATTAGGCAAGGCTGTCAGGAGAGAGAGGGAATGGAACTTATTGGGATGAGTGATAAGTCAACATTGCAATGGAGAGTCTCAGCAAAAGTGCACAAATCAAAATCTGAACTGGAAGTGAGAGACAGCCCAGGCCTGCCAGGTGCACAGACATCCAGGGCCCACAGCTCTGAATGTGGATGTTCCCTGTCTCCAAGGTTCCCATAAATCTCAGTAGAGCTAGAGGCAAAATTCTTGCATCAAGAGTGGACACTGGATCTACAGATGACTTAGTCTCCACGATGAAGAAATTAGTTAACATCTGAATAGGTTTAGAAGTAGATGGCTACCAATGGGGAATGTGCCAATAATTCGGATCTCTACAGCTCTCCAAAGTTCTTGATAGAAAGGAGNAGTGACAATCTGGTGTGAATACAAGTAGAGTCTCTCTCAAGTGACAATTTATGTCCTGACACTCATTTGTTCATTTTCTCATCTAGTGCCCAAGTACTGCACTTGTCATTGGAAATTCAATGGAAGAGAAAACAGCCGAGGCCTTTGCATCTAGGGAGCTTGCCTTGGTTCAGGTGACTGACATGAACCCGATGGTACACTAGTGAACTGGCAATTACAAGCCACTCCTAGCCTGTGGAACCATGTGATCAAGGGGGAATAAAAGAAGGAGGGAATGGAGCATATCCCTCCACCGCCCTTTAACTGAAAAGCAACAAGCTCTTTGAAGAACTGAATCACGGTCAATACATGAAGAGGAGTATCTCAAATAGAGGAATTTATTCAAGCCCCAGGAGCAAAGGCCAGGGAGCCAGGGACAGTGGCACCAGATAAGGCTGGCAAATTGTGCAGGTGCTGAGCAGCAAAGGGCCTTCTAGGCCAGTCACTCCTTTGTTCTTCAGCAAATCAATAGCAAATGACTGCAAACTAGAGCAATGTGACCAGTGAATCCAGNGCAGACTGGACTCACAAAGGCCAGTTAGGAGGGTCTGGAGCAGCTGAAATGAAGAATGACTGTGTTGAAAGGAACTTGGGTGGTGGAGGTAGAGACCGAGGGCAGGAAGAGGGGTAAAACTGATANGCCTTGGTGATGAGTTACAGTGATGAGCTTAGTGCTGAGCTGTAATATGGGGTGGCAGAGAGGTGAAGCACAACAAAAGTCNGCTAGACATTGTTACTCAGCAAGGTATCCCGTTAAATAGGCACTAGGAAGCTCTCAAGATTTTTGGTAAAATCTTCAAACAATGTATTGCTACTGCTGTGGATTCGAACACTATGAGGGCTATGTTGGTTCTTCCCTCCTCTTCCTTTTCTCTTTATACCAATATATTTAAGATTAATGAGGCCTGGCTCATAACAAATGAAACTACTTTTTTATAAAATCATGTCTCAAAATGTACAGGCCTCCAGCTCCCTGGCCAAACTGCTCCTTCATCTCCCAGCTCCCTGATGAAGGTGCTCCTTCATCTCGTAAGACTCTTACTGGAGACCTGTCAAGATCACCAAGGAGCACACAGTGGCTTCCATTCTTCAGAGAACATCGCAAACCCCAAGTCACTGCTGACTGATAACCAGAGACTGCCACACTTGGGNTGGTCGACACAATACTCATTTCCAACAATCTCAAATTTTAGAAACACGAGCACAACAACTAAAACATTTGGACTCAAGCGCCTTTATTAGTGACTGAGTGGATAGAATTCCTGCCAGGTCATCTACCAAGTCCTCAAGACAAAGTTTTCAGATCTTTCACATACCATGCTAATGTCTGATGAATTCTATTTTTACCATAAAT
>LZPO01027514.1:13687-37604 GCA_001675575.1 Neotoma lepida | reverse complement strand
CCTCAGCTTATACAGTTGTTGGGCAGCCATTTTTGTCTAAGATGTATTTTTACATTTGTGAGGAAATTTCCTTTCAGATAAGTTAAATATCTGGAAGCATGGGAAATATCTGGGGTGGGGAGAAATTGCAGAATATAGAGAAAGAGAGGTAGTTTTCTCTCCATTTTTTTAAAGGGAGAAACCAAGAAGGCCAATCAAGCAAGGAAAATCATGTGCAATTATATGCCATAACCCTTCACAAACTGCCAGTTCCATGAGCATCATCTTGCTTGATGTACGCATAAGCTAGGGAGATGTGAGTATACCATTGGATACACAAGCACATCAGGGTCAGAGGCAAACTCATTCGGCCACTTCCACCCAACTGAAATCCAAGCTCGAGCCTAGGCCTTGAGATGCTAAGTACATTGATCCTTCCACTGTGATTATCTGTGCTGCCATCCAAGACCATGTATTTGCTGCTTAAATATATAATAAAATGATCTTTAACAATACAATCTAGATGGGGCAGGAGCTGAAAGCCCAAAGAATTGAAATGCAAATTGCATGCTAGTGTCAATCTTGCTTGCCAGAGAGAATTCTCACCAGACAGGGTTGGTGACAGGGCCTGATCTCTCCTTCTCTCTGCAGTCAGCCTCTGCATGCTGCAGAAAAGGACTTGATAGACAGAAAAAGGGGCTGAGGCACCAATCTGAACCTTCGCCAAAAGAACATTGTTCCAGAAGAACAACTCCGGGAGAGTGTGCCCCCCCTCCCCGCAGACTCTGACTGACCACTGGGCAATCCTACCCTGTCTGCTGGTAAGGTTTGGTCTCAGGCAAGCTGCATGGCTCTCTGAGCTTCCCTTTATGAACTTTAACATTGAGCAATATTTTACTGCTCTCAGACGTGAATAGCAAGGCTGGGGACTTAGCCTAGTGGCAGACTACTTGCCTGGAATATAAGAGGCCCTAGTTTCCATTTCCATTACTAAAAAGGAGGGGAAGATGGGGTGAAGTGTCTAAGAATCTGTTAGATCTGAAGGATCAAGCTCCCATTCTAGAACCCTAATGAACCCTTTATTTATGACCTCAATAAAACTTAAATTGCACACAGACTGTCTGAATCTAGCACATTTCAGCACAGGGTAATAGAAAGTCATGAGCTGGGACCAAGAGGCGGGGCTCAGCTTCCTCACCTAGACACAGCAAGTTTCATTTTTCTCATATGTAGGAAAGGAGTGGTGCTCCCATCGTGTGTGAGGAAGTAGGATGAGTAGGTTGATATAGGGGGGTACTGCGTTAATGGGACTGGGTTTCTTCGCAGTTCCCACAGAAGCGTATTCTAGGCTAGTCTCTCTTTGGTTAGCTCCACCTTCACTGAGACTCTAGGGGGCTGCTTGGAGAAGCCCCTGGAGACTTGGCGAGGAGCTCTGATGTGTACCAGGAGGAGGAAGAGAATTCAGTACTTTCCAAGAGTTACCAGTCCGTGATGTGGACTCAAGGAGAGCGGCATAGGCTCCGCTGGCTGGGCGCTTGTAGATTGTGTGACTGGCCACAGAATACTATGCAGACCNGAAAGTCTGACTACCATTCAGTTCAATAGACATAGACTCTAAATGAGCAGGACTACAGCANTAAGAATCAGATGTCCCAGTGAACAAGCTGGAAAGCAGCGGCCAGCAGGACAGTCCTTGGCTACACATACAACATTTCTTCCAGGCAGGAGACAGGCAGCCCCTGAATGTACAGTCGACCTTGAATTAAGCCCTCCTCCTGTAAACCCACTTTATTTCCTTGCAGTGAAGGCCTGACTGACCCCTGCTGGCTTAGATCCTTCACACACTCCATTTGGTGAGAAGTCCCACCATGGCTGGGTCTTTCCGAAATAAAAACACAGAGTTTGAACAACAGGAACAATGATGTAATCCTCACCCCAAGGCCACCAGTGAAGCCNCCTGCCTTCTCACCCTAGCAANAAAGTCAGGAGCCCAGNCCCACACAGTCCAGGCAGAACCCTGGCTGGTTGCACAGCCCACTCTAGTCCCAGGAGAGCAGGGCGATGGCCCTCACTTGGAGAGGTATGGCCTGCTGAAGCACCTGATGTCAGNAGAGGTAACTTTCTCAGTGTAGTTCAAAGGCAGGGTCACACTCCGGGACCCTAGCAGGCTGCACATTGAAAATCACTTATATAANAGCAATTACATAGTTAAGCAAGTGTTGGGAGGAGCCGAAGTCCTCCAGAGATCTCTGCCCCCCCAATCCAGTTTCTTTAGATGGGAATTTCATGATACAATTAAAATATCCTTGGCAGGGTGAATGACTTTCAGAGCGATCCATGGTCATAGCAGGTGTTCCTGTCACAGAGTAAGACCTACTCCAGCCATCCCTCCCCCTCCTGCCCTCCCTCCTCCATGCCGGGCCCCTGTGGCTGCTGTTGCACCCCATGGGGAGGGTGACAGGGTCACCCTCATAGGACTTCAGGGGCACATACACTTTTCTGCCCTCTCCTACAACTACTGAACAGCAGACAGCATCATTGTAGGCAGGTCAGGATGTGCACTACACTTGCCTACCAACTTCCCTGCTGCTCCTGGGGGCATGCATCCGAATCTCAGTATGTGACATGTCCGCCTGCACGNCAGAAGCAGGACAGAGGCAGGCAGCTGATAAGCAGGCCGATTGTTCCTTTGTAGTGGAGGGAGGCTGTCATGTAGCAGCAGCAAAAAGCATAAGCAGCAAGTCTTTCTTCCNAGCCTTCCTGGCCTTCAGCTGGATTCAGCATAATGTCAAGTTTAACAGGAAAAAGTTCAGGGGAGGGGGAGGGNGGGGAAGCAATTTTTGCTGGAGGTTTAAAATTGCCCCCAGCTTCTGAAAGCCACCATGGCTGTGGGNGGCCCTTTCTATGGTCCATCCTCACACCCCACCTGCTTACTTTCTCATAATGATCATAGTCACGTGGTTCTGTTACCATCGGCCAGTTTGAAGATACAGGAAGAAGAGCAGTTGTGAGGTCACCGTGACCTTCTGGCTTCCCCNTCCAGCCAGAAATGATGTCAGTTCAGTGGGGCTGCCATAGAGCTGTTGAGTGCCAGTTCATCTGCCCACTATTAAACTATTGTTTGAATCATAGGGTGAGGCATGACCCCCACCCCCACCTCTGGCAACCTGTTCTCCTCAGGAGAAAACAATCCTGTATGTCTCTGTTCTCTTTTTCATGTTCAGAAGTGTGCCCGCAGCCTCCTTCCCAAGCTGTGTGCCCAAATGCGACTCAGTAGATGTGTGCATGTCACACAAGGACAGAGAGGCTAGCTAATGAACACAGTGGAATCACCGCAGAAGCTCTGGANACCTCACCTGTGAAGTCCCAAAGACCTGAAAATTATTGTCTTTATCCATCCAATGACAAATCACTTGAGACTCTGTAAAGAAGACTATTGTTTTTGTTCAGGGCTCTGCTTGATTGATAAATATCTACAATAGGGTATTCCTCCAGGCATCCAGGGTGTGCCAACTTCAGAGAGAGGAAGCATGAGAGATGTGTACTTGAGATTGAGCATTGGTTTAAGTGAAGTATGCAAGTTTGAGGGAGAGGCTGGCCAAGGCAGGCTGATGAAGGCAGGAAAGGCTCACCCTGGGATGTCATTGTCTCACTAGAGCTGGGTGGGCTCTGAAAACAGAGATGCCTGTGGGTGGCTTTGGAGAAGAGTGGCCTGTCTTTGAGGTGGCTTTAAAGGTGACTTGAGGGAGGTGGCTTGAGGGAGTGAGGGAGGGGAAAGGCCAGGGAGGCTGAGGGTGACAATAAGGTCACCAGAAGAAAACCTTCTGCACAGCAGCAGATCTGGAGGCTCCANCTCAGGGTCCCTGGGGACATATGGACTAGTGCCATCCACCTTTGATGAGGCCCAACNGAGCTTGCAGTTGCCCTAGGCNTTAACTGGCTATGCTCACAGCCACATTCCTTGCCTCTTTTGCTCCTGTCTCCATATGGAATAATCTGTGATTAATGGATTTTCTGTCACTCTTTTAGTACAGAAAATTAATTTCAGAGCAACCTTGTTTTTGCAGGGTATGAATCCTCCACACACGGAGTAATTTGGTTCCTCCATTATTCATAAGAGAAAATAGTGACAGAGTGTGCAACAGAGACTGCCCCAAGGCCACAAAGTGATAGTCTGTGTTACTGATACAACTGTATTCCACCAGTACCTCTAAATAATTCACATCGACAACTCAATTTGGGCCTGCACAAAGCTCAGGATGTGGGCCTGGGAGGCATGGCTGTAAGATTTGGGAGATTCTCAATGACAGAGAAACAGGCAGGGAGTCCAGAAGCCACAGAGCTTACAGGATGATATCTCCTTGTGCCTGATGCTTGTAGCCTGTGTGTCTGTGAAACCTGCCGGTAAAGGTCACACTCAACCAGGGGAGGGCTAGAAACACAGGTTAGGACCGCAGAGGGAGACTGGGAAAAAAGTCCCCCGAAAGACTCAGGGGAGATTCTGATTCAGCTCATTCCCCTCCCCAGATTTTAATTCATCTTACTTTGCTTGTTTTAAATCCAGTAGTCAGCCACATTCAACTAATGCATCTATGGAATACTGATTTCAGAGCAGATGATACGGATGCAAGGGGCTTGCTGCTCAGGAATGACAACCCAAGTTCTATCTCAGAATCTATGTGAAGGAGAAACTCCACACGAATGCCATGGGGAGCGCATGTGCACACACACACACACACACACATACACACTTCCTATTGCAATTTTTCGTTCTCCTGTTCACTGTATTGGTAGGTTCCTGCATTTGATTTAAAGCTGGTGCACACTGTAGATTCATACTACATAAATTCATCAATGCTAAACTTATGGAGCTATTCCAGAACCTTCTCCAGGGTTGTCTTTTGTTATGACCTGCTGTAAAACCTGATGGCATGTATACTGTAAACATAGAAAAGGTCGAGATGACAAATGGGTCTCTAGTCACTTTGAGAAGCCCATTCCTACTTTTAGATATTTTCCTTGTGTGTTGGAACACACACTTTATTTAGAAGTTCTTTTATTAATATTTTTAGGGTTTTAAAATTATTTTCTTCTCAAATGTCACAGAATGCCTTACCATCCATCTGCTCATGAGACATAATTATGAAACTGACAGTCTTTTTTGACACCTCTTTGATGTGGGAGGAATGAACACATTTCATTCAGTTTGGGAACTCGGGTTTTGGCTTTCTTCATTTACAGCACAGAATCTTTTGAACAGGGTCCACATTACATAAGTATTCAGATGATGCATCAGAAAACAGACACCCAGCAGAACAATNACCATCCTGGTCAAGAAAAAAAGTTGTTTAAAACTTAAGTCCCTGGGTATTTACTCTTGCTTCAGACTATTGCTTCCTAAACTCAAGAAAGGACAACAGAGTGGTTAAAAGGGGGTGCCACCAAGTTTTCAGCTCCTGCTGTGCTTGNATATGGGTAAAAATGTTTTGTTCCCAGCATGGACCCATAGGGAGGTACTGGGACCTAAGGACGTGGGGCATATTGAGAGGTCCTAGATCATTGGGGACTTGTCCCAAAGGACACTGTGGGGACCCAGCCAGTTCTCTTTCTCTCTATCTCTCTATCTCTCCTTTCTCTTCACTTCCCTCTCTTCACTCCCTTCCTCTCTTCTCTGTCTCATTATATTCGTGATCTGACCAATCCTTCTGGCAGTGCAAACAACTGCTCATCAGAGTCCACACCCTTTGGGCCATGATCTTGAATCTGAACCTCCAAACTAGAAGCTAAACAATCCCCTCTCATTAGAATCTAAACGCCCAGGTATTTCATGATAGGACTGTGAAGCTTCCTAATANACAGTGCCTGGCCTCCTCCTCCCAATAGTCTGTTTCCCAAATCAGTCCTCCAGCTGAACACTGGGAAGGGCAGGGCAGTGAAAAGTCAGCCCTGTTCTGGGATCCAAGCCTCACTCCATTCCAGGGGCTCGCTGCCGAGGACACACAGCTGAGGGAGGGCAAGCAGCTTTCCTGCCCTCCCTTGACCCAAGGAGACTGACATCCAGCCAAGCCACTCATCAACAGACTCACTGTCATTTGTCATTCATGTGGCAGATCAAATCCAAGCAACAATTAGAGAAGNGGATTGCAACATTGTGCTCTTTATTGCTGGGTTTCTGTGGGACATGAGCAACAAGAAGTCNCCGGAGGGGAGCTGTAACAGAAAAAATGAAAAGGATCTGAACAGAAAGAAGAAGCACACTTTTTTCCCTTGCCACGGATCTTCACAGCACAGCCATTTTGTAACAGGCTATGAGCAGTCACGCACAAGCCCAATAACCTCCTTCCAAATGGTAATAAATCCCCCTGGACCCCGACACACTTGTAATTTACAACNTGGCTAAAATGAACATTATTTCAAGCTAAGTGTATTCTCAGAGGTGCCGGAGACTGTGGCCGCGTTCCTGCTGACAGAGGAGTTTCTTTTTAAATGTCATGCATTCACTTTCATTACCTCCAAATAATTGCCCGAAAAGATCGGCTGCTGGACAGGAGGCCCACTTTACATCACCACGAGTCAATTTCATCATCATCAAGGGAACCCCCTGGGAGCAGGTTTCAGCCCAGGGAGGGCTGAGCTCTCGATAGCCACCTTCCTATTGGTCTCCTGGCTGTACAGAAATGGCACCTCCATCACTCCCCCGGCAAGCTCCGGTGAGATAGAACATAGTCTAGAGATAGACAATGTGATCCTTCACCACTGTTGCCATCAAATAGTATTCTTTCTAGCCAGTGTATCATGCCATCACTCCCAACCCTGTAGGTGGCTCTTGCTGCCTGGTGCTTACTAAAGGACATATGTTTCTGTATCATGTAACTCCACCTATGGTTAATAAGATGGAAGAACAGGAAGATGTCATTAACTGGGTTNAATAGGAGAGTTTCCCTTCCTGGTCCTGTAGCTGGAAGGTTTCTCTGGTTCTGCCCAGCCCCNTGGTCCCGTGGCCACTTATAAAATAATCACTCAGAGGCTTAATATTATTTACAAACTGTATGGCCTATCACAGGCTTCTTGCTAGCTAGCTCTTAAAACTAAACTCAGCCCATTTCTATTAATCTATATGTTGCCACACAGCCATGGCGTTACCGGTCTGCTGGCATCTTGCTTCTCCTGGCTGTGGCTTCCAGCGTCTCTCTCTCTCTCTCTCTCTCCTCTCCTTTCTTCTCTCCGTATATCTGCTTGGATTTCCCACTTGCCTCTAAGCTGCCTTGCCATAGGCCAATGCCGCTTTATTTATCAACCAATTAGAGCAACACATATTCACAGCCTACAGAAAGATATCCCACAGCAGGGTCCTACAAGCATACTGTAGATTTTGGAAAGATCCTATCCAATGGTTTGGCTTTTAAATGTTTTTGGTCATGCATTGCTGTATTAAAAAAAGTNACAACATGTAATGGCTTACTTAATTTTTTTTGTGGATTTGTAGTTTGGTACAGTTCAGCAGTGTAGNTGTTCTTTCTAATGTGATGTCACTGGAACTGCAGTCATCTTGGGGACTGGCCTGGCCTGCAAGGTCCTTTTTGGCTCATACACAGATGCCTGGGTATAGAAGACAGCAGGGCTAGACTCAGGTGAGTAAGGTGGAGGCTTGGACTTTTCCAACAGATAGACTCATGTCTCCATATGACTTCTCCAGTGGTCTCTCCATGTGGAGTCATCTATGAGGTAGCTGAACTTCCTACCTGATGGCCAAGAACTCACAAAAGCACACAGAAATAAAAGCTATGAGGTCTAATATAGGGTCACTTTTTGCCACATTCTACTGACCACACTGAGTCATACAGAAAGTTTAGATTCCATGGTGGGAAGAGATACAGCTTATTCAGGCAAGCTTTGAAAACTAATTTGTATTGGAAAGATGAGGACAGAACAAGAAGGCACATGCTCTTCGGGAAATATCTCCAAATGACTACCACCAGTTCTAATCTACCTTTAGGAACAAGGACAGACTCTGTTCTCTAAGNTGCATATCTACATATGCACTGTACATTGTGGCCCTTAGATATNTGCTGCAATTCTGAGGTGAACACTCTGTCCCAAACAAGTAGGTGACAAGTTCCATGAACATAGAATGTCATTGTTGGAATCTCTTCTTCTCTCCCTTACAGCTTCTACTACAGTAATTTCTNAACTCCGTGGACCTCATAAGGCTTCTGAGGAATTAAAGACCTGAATGTTTGTCATCGGTTCATCAGTAGGACAATATCCTGTGCTGCCTGCTCAGCTCAGTCTGGATTACAGTCTCTAGAGTCTTCTTCCAGCCTCATCTTAGGTCTTTTAAGCCCTAACCATGAGTCTAGACCTTAAATTATCATAGCTCTTGAATTCTTTAGGACCAAACCACAGAGTCTTAGGAGTCTGTCCTGCTGCTTTGGGGTTTATTAGGCCCACATGACAGAATTCTGCCTGCACTTTTATTTTTTCCCTCCAAGTTTGATTCTTTTGAATATTTTTAACTTATTCTTAAATGTTTCATATTTATACAATGTATTTTGATCATATCCATCTTTCATTATGTCCCTCTAACTTTCCCATTGCCCCTCATCCAATGCTCTCCCAATTTCANACCCTCCCATTTTTGTTATTAATAACTGCCTGAGTTCCATTAGTTGCACTTTGATTTTGAGCACCATGATGGAACCTACATCTTAATGCTATCCTTATAACCAAATTTTGTTACCTAACTCTCCCTTTATCTTGCTTTTTAGCCTGAGTCTACCTAAAGATTCAAGGAGTATACCTAAAATTTCAATTATTTCAAAATAGGAAGCCAGTCACTCTAGGGACTACAGCCCCCTCTGAGAGGCTCATCTTTCCAAAGACATCTTGTCTTGGAATNCTTCTCACCATGCTCTGCCTTCCCATTGGGACTCTGTCATTTGTAGCTACCTCCCATGTTAATGGCTGCACACACTATCATGAGTGTAGGAGATACGGCTAAACTACTGTGTGGCACATTCAGCCAACCCAACTATATTCCCTTGCACACCCCACATGTCCCATGGGTGCATCTCATTTCTGGCTTTTGACTCCTAACCATCTTTCCCAGCTTGCCACAAAAGATACAACCCTTTGAGNATTTCTCCATCACCTTCCTCTTCCTCCTTTNTCTCCACACCATTGAGAAGGGTAAAGCTGGAATTACACAGTAGCAGAAGCATGACCTTCCACTGATATGCATTAAGCAAGCATTGACTGTAATGTAAGCAGGACTTTGAGTGCAGCCTGTGACGTGATTGATAGAACCAGTTGCTTAGAAATCCCCAGTTCATGGCGATCCAAGCATGAAGTAATATTTCTCCAAATCATGACCTCAACTGTGGAAGGCTTTATCCTCCCCCCTGTTGCCTCTATGTCCCGGGCAAATGTCACATCTTTCCAGTTATACTCACTAGTTAAATTAGTCTCATTCAGGACATCGAATGGCACTGGGGAATTATTTTCTGTAGATGGGATTGTCGCTTTGTGANGGCAAAGAATATCCTCAGTTTTAAGAGATGATAGTAAGTTGTGCAAGGATGAAATGCCAAGGCATTGCAATTTTCTGTGAGCTAGGTACATGAGAAAGAATGNGGGGAAAAGAAAGAAAGATTGGGAGTTCCTAAAGGAGAGAGGGAAGGAGAGGGAGAAGGGACAAAGGAGGACAGANGTACAACAAACAGAGTTGCCGCGTATATCAAATGGCTTCATTTGTGAATGAAATAATTAGTAAAACTAGGAGGTGATTAAATGAATATTTGTTNTTCTGGTTGTTCAACATTCCTTCATATCTTAGAATTCTTGCTNCCATTTAGATCTTAAATTTGCCTCCAAAGCAGTGGTTCTCAACCTGTGGGTCATGACCCCCAGATGGGTAACATATCAGATATCCCACATATCAGCTATTTACACTATGATTCACAACAGTAGAAAAATTACAGCTATGAAAGTAGCAACGAAATAAATTTATGGTTGGGAGTCACCACACCATGAAGAACTGTAGAGAAGGATTATAGCATTAGGAGAGTTGAGAATCAGTGCTCTAAAGGTTCCTGTATTGAAGACTTAATCCCTAGCTGATGAAACCAGGAGAAAGTACTGGAACTTTCAGAAATCTCATCAGAGTGGAAGGGAGTCAAGTCACTGGGGATGTTCTCAAGGGGGATACTGGTCTCTTTTCCCTGCTTCTTGGCCACCCTGTAGTAACCACAGTAACCAGGCTTCCTCTGTCCTAAACTTCCACCATTATATTCTGCTCACCATAGGGCCAAGAACAAGGGGGTCAAGTGACTTGAACTTATGTGATGGAGTCAGAAGAAACTTGTTCTCCTTTCTGTCCTTTTGCTGTAGGAATTTAGCTACAACAAACTGCCCCAACCAATCTAACATGACTTATATAATGGAAAAAAAATCAAAGAAGATATCTAGTATGCTTTGTAATTTTCATTTTATTCCAAAGGAAGTTACAAAATTTTCTCACAGTCATCATTAGCACAGTGTGGGTTAGGGGGCTTGTAGGGGAATTAGAACTTGGCCAGCCCACATATCTTGTTGGAGAAGGATGCATCTTTTTGCCTAAATATGCAATCATAATTTCATCTACCTCTGCTGTTTCCTTGCTTTCCCGTTCTTTGTGTATCACAAGGTGTGGCTTTGATAGACTGCAGGGTCTGCTTTTTATGCCTTTCCCTAAGGGACAAGGCCTAACTTTAGCTCTCCTCCCCCTACAGTCAAGCCCTGTCCTGGTTTCCTTTCCGTGGTTGTGATCAAACATCCCTACAGAAAGAAACTTAGGGAAGAAAGGGTTTATTTCAGCTCCTGATTCCAGGTTACAGTCCTTCATATTAGGGAACATTGGGTCAGCAGGAACCTAGACAACTAGTAACAGCACATTTACTGTCAACAGCAGAGAGAACTGAACGTGTGCATGCTCACAACTCAGCTCACATTGCACTCATATCCAGTCCAGGACCCACCTCAGTGAGTGGTGCAGCCCACAGTGGGCCAGGTCTTCCCATGTCAATCAATGTCATCAAGATAAACCTCTACAGACTTGCCTATAGGCCAACTGATCTTAAAATGTGCTGGCAAGTGGCTTGGCCAACACTGTAGGTAGCACATCAGTCTCATAAAATGTGAGACTCGGTGTCTCCTATATTCAGTCAGAGACCTTGATCATTGATTCTAGGGCAGTGGAGAAGATTCCACTCCACACTCTTTAGGAATTCTCAAACTGTTCCATGTGCATGGGTATGAAAACACAAGCTAACAGTCCAACTCAGTCACTCACTTGCCATGTGACCTTGCATGATTGCTCAGTTTTTCTGGTTGGTGGGGTTATCCTTCTAGATGAATATTGCATGTCCTGTGCCTACAAGGCCACTGTGTCAGCGTCTACTCCAACCTGACTAAACAGTTGAGTCAGGATAGCTAGGGAGGCAGCTTACCCTTCCCATCTGTTTTTGACACTGGGTTTGGGTGTTTTGTGTGGAAAGTGGTCCTGCACTAAAAACATTTGAGAGCTAGTCACTGGGGCTACCACTCTATTTAATTGCCNTGGAAAACACCAGACTGTGGTAGATGTGGGGTGTGCTGAGATGCTGTTTAAACATCTGCTAGGCCTCAGAACTGGGTGAGAAAAGTTAAGAGCAGAAGGAAAACTATCGAAGTGTTATGTCGAGTGGAGGTGTGTGTGTGTGTGTGTGTGTGTGTGTGTGTGTGTACTGATGAGCACACGTGCTTGCATGCTTCTCTTGCTGTCTTATTGATTGTGTGGCAGGATTAAATGTAAAACTACACAAGATGTGCCGGGCAGGGTAATCAATCACTTTGTCGCTGCCACTACAGACAAGGACAGCCATGAGACTGGCGGGAGGAACAAGTAAGAGAGAGATAAACGTGATGCCTTGGTCTCAGAGAAGTAGGCTTCTTCCTTTGGTGCTCAGGGGCTTCTGTGTTTCAACCTCAGCGAGGGCAAAGGGAGCTGTTTAGGGTTTTATTGCTGTGAAGAGACGCCATGACCACAGTAATTCTTATGAAGGAAAACATTTAATTGGGCCGGTTTACAGTTTCAGAGGTTTAGTCCATTATCATCATGGTGGGACATGGCAGTGCGCAGGCAGACATGGTGCTGGAGAAGGAGCTGAGAGTTCTATATCTATATCTCAGGCAGCAGAAGGAGACTGTCACACTGGGCATGGCTTGAGCATATATGAAACCTCAAAGTCTACCTCCACGGTGACACACTTCTTCCAACAAGGCCACACCTACTCCAACAAGGCCACAATTACTAATAGTGCCACTCTCTGTGGGCCAGGCATTCAAACATATGAGTCTGTGGGGGTCACCCCTATTCAAGTCACCACAGGAGTCTCAAATAGAAATCTACATTTAGTCCAAAAGAATCACAGGGCTGGCCCAATCCTCTGATGATAGAGATCTTAGAAAGGGGAGGTGTCAGGAAGATGCTGACTATAAGAAACTTCTTGACATTCAATTGCCCCCAAAGGTCACTGCATGTGCAGTCAAGTTCTGCCTAACAACATTTCAGTCAAAGATGAATACTATTCGTGATGTGGTCCTGTATGACATCATCTACCATGTTACAGCCGTTTTCATTTGGTCAGTGCATGTCGATGTTCACATGCAAACCCCTCAAACCATCTAAGATACATGTCTGGGAACATGTCCCTAACATTAAATGAGTCATGACTGTCCGTGTTCACCAAACTAACCAAGCAGCTCCCTTCATGGATTCCTGGTTGCTCTTACAATAGGAGAAGCAGTGGGCAGAGCAGTGCCTCAGGGCTCCCAACATATTCTAGGCTTGGCCCTGCTCAGCCTCCCTCAGCAATATCCAGGCCCAGGCTCTAGCAGGAGAGACTGCAGTCTATCAACTGTGAGTGGCATCAGTAGAGTACCACGTTCCAGTGCCGTGTCCTCTGCATAAATGCAATTTCCCCAAATGTCAGGAAGAAAGCATTACAGATAACACATTGTGTGTGTCTTTGACCCAGTAAGTGCTGAAATCACAGATCTCATTATTCTGACATGATAGAATTTTCTCTCCGTCTTTCTCCCTCTGCAGGCTGGCTCCCGTTGTTTTTGATACTGCAGATCTAATTGGCAAAGGTGCAAAGCCACTATAGAAAAACAAGTCTCACCTGTTTCCTATCCCAAACAAAATAGCACGGCTCCCTGAGAAGGAAGAAGATGAACTATAAGACAGCTCATAACAGGATATTAAATTGAAGATAATCCTGGCCCAAGTTTTATGGAATGGGTGAAGAATAGACAGTATTTGACCTTGAAAGCAATAGTTCCATGAAAGACTTTGCCTCTACCCCAGTGCAGAATTGTCTGCCTTATAGAGAGGGGCCAGAGCCCAGAATGAACATCAACTGACCTTGAATTGGAACTCTAGTTCTGGTACTCTCTTTCTGGGCAGTCATACTCGAGACACTGAGCCTTTTCAGTGTTTATCTTGTCCCCTATTGAAGTAGAGTATTAACCCTACGCGACAGAATGGACATGAAGAATGAAGACACGATGACTGAACTTTGACTACCTGCCATTAACCGGTGCTGAAAACATTCGCTACCCTTAAAATGGTTTCCACTTCCGAGATGCAGTCAATAAATAATTCATTCAATTAGCAAACAACTATTTACAGAGTGCCTGTTCTTGAAGACAGAAAACATGGCTCACTAACTAGTTGTTGAATGAATACATCTCTTCACATCCATCACCGTGTGCTTTGGACAAGTCACTGCACGCCTCTCCTACTGTTTTACAACCTATAAGGCAGAGTTGGGTAGTATCAGGCCTGCATCTGCCTTCCAGTTTTGAGATTTCACTACTTGAGAAGCCAGTCCAAAAAACACAGAGATGGTTAAGACAGAGCTCCGGCTCTCCGGAGTTATAAGGTTTGGCTAATGAGATGTATCAGAGCTCCCTGCATGAAAACAGGCAGTGATAAAGGCAGTGTCTGAGGAGCAGTGAAAAAAAGCCATGCCATGGAGGTTCAGAAGATAAGGTCATGTCCCATGACTGATGCTGAGACAAGTGAGGCCCAGCCTGCACCTTGGAAACACGGGATCAAACTGGCCTCGAGAAAGACAGTGTCATTTTGACAAGGTGTGCTGACATGCACAGCTCTAACCAACATGTTACAAATCCCTGCAGTATTAGTTAAAGTCAAGGCAAGTTAGAAGTTGAGCCATGGGGTCTGAGTTCCAGGCATTGAAGGACAGCTACACAGTGTTTCTTTACCTTCCATGGCAGTTTTGTAGTAGAACATGGTCCTCTGAACAAAACAGCCACACTTTCATCAGGTCATCTGTATCTTCTTGCAGGAAACCATCCCAACCAGGCCTGTTGTTTGGTGATGTTCTGTCACAGGAAAAAAAGGGAGGGAAAGGTAACTAGACCCTCATCTGACATTCCAGCCACTTTCCTGGCCATTTGGGTGTGTGACTCCACCCTGAATGCACTTGGACTTGCAGGTGTTGGGGCTGCTAGAGTATGCAGGCAGGAAAGGTTCACTGAAGGGGAATCCATCTATGAGCTAGAGGGAAGCCATCATCCATGCTGATTTTTCTATGGTATGAAGATTTTTTTAGTGCAGTGCTTTTGGGGGCCCTCACACTTCTCTATAAGTAGCCTCCTCCCAGCAAACTAATTGGTTCCCCAGGGTGAACTTAGTGGAGTCACGTTTTGGTTTGTTGTGGGGTGAATGTGGTTTATGTATCCCCGGGGAATGAATTCTCTCAACAATCCTAAAGGCTTGTATTCGTTTAGATCTGGAATGTCGCCTAAAGGTTCATGTGAGGCTTGGTCCTCAATGAAATAGTGTTTAAAGGTGAGGATTTGATCATGAAGGCCCTGACCTCACAAATCCATTGATCTATTTCATGGGTTCCTAATTTGATGGGCGGTGGGTAGGTGAGGAAACTTTGGAGGTAGGAACTAGTTAAGGGGAATGGGTCTCTCAGAGTGTGCTGTTGAAGACCCTAATTTTTTCCTGGTTTCTCTCTCTCTCTCTCTCTCTCTCTCTCTCTCTCTCTCTCTCTCTCTCTCTCTCGTCTCCCTATACAGCCCTGGTTGACCTGGAAGGTGCCATGCAGACTATGCTAGTCTCAAACTCCAGACATTCTCCTGCCTCTGCCTCTGGAGCGCTGGGATTAAAAGTGTGCCCCACCATACCCAGCGTTAAACCTTCCTACTTAAGTTAGTTTTCTCAAGTATGTTATCACAGGTGTCTTCTGGTCTCCTGCCAGTGCCACACCTGAAATGCTCNTGAGAGCTTGTCCCTCTGACCCTCCCTGGCTTCTCCATCGCTGTTTCATGGCATCTTTCGGAGAGGTCTCTCAATATGGATCTCTTCCCACACCTCAGGCTTGAAGGCAGTGCTCCAGCGGACCATAAGTCCTGGGAAGGCCTTCTCTAGTACTCACTGCCTGCTCGGACTTCCAAATGTGCTCTACTACTGAAATGGTGCAAAAATTCAACTGCCAGCATAAAATATAAATGACTACTACCTGCATAGGGATGGTGCTGCCCACAGTGGGCTGGGCCCGCCAGCATCAATTAATAATCAAGACACTGCTCCATAGACATGCCCACAGGCCACTCTGAACTAGGCTATTCTCCAGTTGAGGCACTCCTCTCAGATAACTCTATGCTGTGGTAAATTGACAATTAAAACTAACCAGGACACTAACTGAACCCAGAACTCTCCTCAAGCAAGGACCAGTTATNGCCAAGATGTGACATCAGGCTGCAGTGAGTAGANATAGGGTGAGCAAACCAGTCAGTGTCCCTGAGTCTCAGTCCCTTCCCCACTAGAGAACCAGGGAAGTTCAATGTCACCCAGAGTCCTCCCTGATATCTATTATAGGGAGTACAGTTGCCCAAGTACCACAGAATTATATGCTTGGTGGTCCCTACAAAACAATTCCACAGCATAACTTTTAGGACCTGGTGCTTTCCTCACAGCCTAAAGAGAAGCTTGCGAATGGTCTGGGCTTCCCTCTGTGGTAACGAACTTCTCTGGGAGGCAGTGAGAGGGAAAACTGAGGGGCTCACAGCACCATAGGATCCAAGCAGCATCAACCGTCAGGTCAAGTGGTTTCTCATGAAATCCCCCCCCTCACTCCAAGGCTCAATTCTGAGCCTCCCCAACTCCAGTCTAACCCCCATACAACAGTGACACCAAGGGCTTTTGCTTCAAACGCTGTTGACAAAATCATAGCCTCTTTTACAACTAGCAGTCTTGGTTAGGAGACAAAATTGACAGTGTTCACAAACCTAAGAGGCTCAGGGTTACATGAAGACTGTGGAAAAAAATTTAAAGGAGTCCCAGTATTTCACCCCAGTGATGCCTTTCACTTGCTAAATTCTACCTAGGGAATATTTCTACATACAAGGACCACACAGTCTCACATAGAGGGCTGTGGTAACCGAGTTTCCCCAAGGCAAGNNTGGNGTGGGCTTGAAGAAGCACAAGTCATTNCACTATGCATGTTAATTCAGATTAACTATAACCAANAAAAGGACACGTTATCAATCGCTTTGTATTAATTAACTGACGTAAAAGACGCTTAGGAAGACTGCTTGGAAGTATCAGTAACCAGAGNCAAGTTAAGGGCTTTCTTGGCTCGGACATCCCCAGGGAGTCTGGTCCGGGTTAGAGCGCACTGCATGCCATGTGCCACCCAGCTAAGTGGGTGCTTGAGAGTGTGTGAGAGTTCCTCTAACATCTCACTGCTCCTTTAAAGCTTGCTACTGAGGGTCAAACCCAGCACCTCACGTGATATTGTATGCTGTGCTATTGAACTGCACCCCAAGCTCCTCCAGTGTTTTTGATCCCTATTTCATTTATTTAATCTCAGGGTTGTGTGCACCCCCCTGGAATCCCCATGAGTCATGAGACGGTAGAGAGAGCNGGAAAGCTTTCTTCCTGGATTACCACAGCTAAGTGGAGGTCAGGGTTGAAACCCTAGAAAGTATAAGCTATGGGGGTATCCCAGGTCCTGGGTGTGGCACAGGAGTTGAGGACCCTATGCTTCCTGGAACTCCAAAGTCTTGTTGAGAACAAAAGACTGGGAGGTCTTTTCCCATTGGTGGGGTGCCATNATGCTTCAGCAAANCAGAGGAGACTCAGGCACGTGGATGCAATGGCAGCCCTTCTTCCTGTGNGCAGAGCTGGTGAGGGAAGGGAAGGAGAGCTCTNCCCGCGTTAATTAATAACAGCTTCAGTTGCTAGCTCCTAGGAAGGCNGCAATCAAAACAGCTCAAGCTTGAGGCATTTCAGGTGATTGTTGGGGGCTCCTCCATCTTGCAGCCTTTGTCCTAGTCCCACTTAACCGTGTGGAGAATGAATGACGTGCCCTGGGTAGCAATTTTGCTGCAATTTCCTCAAAATCCAAGCCTCTGGGGACTTCCAATCTTCCTGCCAACTACCTCAGCCCCCTAGTCATCTTCAGAGTCACACGGGGACATTATTGCGTGTGTTTCTTTTTCTTGTCTTCCTACCTTTCACTCTACAACACCCTCCCTCCCCCTCCCGCAAGGAGCATCCATAACATGTTCATTAATGAATGCATTTAATCAAGTTTATGAAGTCTCTTTATTATCAGTAACCCTAATCGCTCTTAATTGCTGCATCATTAGTTCAGCCATGCTCAGATGTAGCAGTTAGGCGGAGCAGTGCATGACAACTCCAGGAAAAAAAAAATGGCTCGNTGCATGAAAGCCTGGGAGGAAGGAACTGCCAAGAGGCAAGGGAGGGAGAAGGGAGAGGGAAGACTCTGAAGCTGTGTGGAGAGGCCTGCTGCTGGGCAGAGAGGGGGAAGAGAGACCATTAAGAGGTTCGACCAGGTGTAAAGATGCTGGTGAGCTGGTTTTGCATATTTTGAAACTTTGGGGAGCTCTGCCATCAGCAGCATGAGCAAATGTTCTGCTTGACAAAAGTTGATGTTATGTTAATACCGAGCACCTGCCACCCTCGGGGATCTCCAAACCTCTGCAAGCTCTGCGGTTGTGTTCGAAGCCAAAGGCTTGGTGGATGTGAGGTGAAGGATGCACCTTGTCATCATCAGGAAAGCAGCGAGCGGTGTCCTGCCGTGGGTCTTTGCCAAGACATTAACTCCTCTGCCTGGTGCAAGTTCTTGAAGGCTGTGCATTGTCGAGAAGACTCATTGAGGTGCCTCTGGTCAGAAAAGATGGTCAGCTGCTTGCCTTGGCATTGATTGCATCTCCCCAGGAGACCAGAGATCTGATTCCTGTCCAAATCCAAGCTAGTTCACCATCTGCCTCAGTTTCCTACCCGTACAGTGTATTTGATAATACAACTTTGAGAAGTAGTGTAAGAGCCTGTGAGAGTGTGTATTGAGAAAGAACCAACAGAAACCTTTGGGCTGCTCCAGAGTGATGGAGTAAGGAAAATTCCAGCCCACATACCAGCAACTCTCCACTTTATAGGCCCCTTGATCTTGCATCCCCTGCTGCTGCCTGCCTCCGTCTCATGATGTCTAGACTTCTTCTGGAACTTGACTTCACATGCACAAAGTCTCAATCCTGGAGGGACAGAATTTTACAAGCCTCCAATTTCTGAGACCCACACCCCCTTAAAAATACAAAACCAGCCTTTCTTCTACCATTTACATGGTAACTTTCTATCTGTACGTGTAGTGTTCNTTGAAAAACGTGTTTTAAATACTAGCTATGTGCCAGGCACTGGGGAGCNACATGGAGCCCATTTTGAAGGAATTTATGGCTTCGGAATAAACCTAAGCCACTCAGATATAACTATATCCCAACTCCACTTTCCACCTGAGTGCTAACTATTCCGTAGAGAAATGCTGTCTGTACTAGATAACAAGCCAACAGAGAGGACNCATGCCAAGCTGTCACCAATAAGTCTGCGGCCACTTGTGGCAAGGCTGGGGACAGCTAAATGACATACAGCTAGAATCAGCTTTGCATTTTGCAGAGCCCATTGTAAAATGGAAGGCTGGTTCTCTTTGCTCAACTATTATTCAGAATTTCAAGACAGTGACAATGGGACANGATGAGCACACGGCACTTGGAAGCTTGGGGCCCTGTGCTCATTCAGCTGGCCCTGCATGTGCCTGCAAAACATCCCTGAAAAGTCAGAAGTTCTGCTAGTCTGAATATTTACAGTATCTAGCACACTAATGGTACNTGAGAGATTCTAANTAACAAAAGTGGCTGTCAGGTCATNCTCTGTTTTGATTTCCTGATCAAGGCTCNGGACCAAAGTTAAAAAGGGCACGCCAAGCTTCTNTGCCTATTAAACTCATCTCCATTCCTTAGTACAAAATCTCTTTGGTGTCTTCACATCTGTCTGGCCCTGCTAAAGCTCCTCTATGNGTAGTCCATCNCTGAGTATTTCCCAGATACTAATTGCCAGCTCATCCTTAGAGAGAACATTCTAGATGCTTTATCTTTGACAGGAGAAATCAGGAGTTCTTGAGCTATAAGCTCACCAAGTTGCATCCTGTCTTAGGGTTACTATTGCTGTGTCTAAACACCATGACCAAGGTAACCTTTTAAAGCAAGCATTTAATCGGTTGCTTGCTTACAGTTTTAGAGTGTTGGTCCATAACCATCACGGCAGGGAGCACGATGGCAGACAAGCAGGCATGGCACAGGAGCAAAAGCTAAGAGATTACATCCTGATCCTCAGGCAGCAAGCGGGGTGCAGGTGGGAGGAGTGGTGGGTGAGTACTGGACCTGATACAGGCTTTTTGAAAGCTCAAAGCCCACCTCCAATGACACATCTCCTCCAACAAGGCCACACCTCTTAATCCTTCTCAAACAGTTCCACTAATGTGGGGCCAAGCATTCAAACCAATGAGTTTATGGGAGCCATCCTGATACAAACAACCACACACCCTTTACCCAAAACCCTTCCTCATCTTCCCCATCCACATGACTACACCTCTTTTCTAAGTGCTGATTGATCAATGCCAACACTGCCAACATGCCCTTCCCAGAGTGATCCCATAACCACAGGCTGGCTGCTAGCTGAACCCAGGCCTGAAGTCCACCCAAAACCATAGCTCTCATTTCCTTTCAATCCGATGGGGTACCAGCTCTACTCTGGAGTCCAGAGNCTGCTTACCTGAAACAATGTGGAAGAAATGTACAAGAAATGTGACTTTGTCAAAACACTGGGATCTTTCACTGTTCAGGAGTCAACACAACGTGGACCCATCCTAAGCACCCATGGTCATGACTCACCTTCTTAAGGCTCTGTTATGCTTCTCTTTGTGTCTTGTCTTTGACACTAGGAAATTGAATCTAAATGCCTAAATCTAAATCTAAGTGTGAGGACTGTGTCTTTGCTGAAAGGCCCTGGACCATAAAGATGACTTTAGTGTCAGAAGAGTTCAGAGAGGAGCTGTAGGAAGCAAGGAGCAGGGAAGTCAAATACAACCGAGAATTATGTGNCTGTATTATTTTGATTCCTTTGCTGAGATGAACTCCATGATCAGAAGCAACTTGGGGAGGAAATGGTTTATTTGGCTTACCTGCTCCAATCACAATAGATCACTGAGGGAAGTCAGGGCTNGAATTCAAGCAAGAGCAGAGGCAGGAGCCATGGAGGGATGCTGCTTACTGACTTGCTCGCCATCCCTTGCTCAACTTGCTTTCTGATAATGCCCAGGCCCTCCTGCCCAGGGATGGCATCACCTACAGTGGGCTGGGCCCTCCCACACTAGTTATGCATCAAGAAAATGCCTCACAGATTTGCCCACAGGCCAGTACCAAGGAGGAAGTTCCTCAATTGAGGCTCCCTNTTGTCTGGTGACTCTAGTTTTGTNTCAANTTGACCCAAACCACCACAGCAATCAAGCCAGCTGATGAACAGNAGGTGTACCAGGCTGCCGCTGTGGNGTAGCACTGAAAGTGTTTTACAGTAAACACTTTTAAACAAGTANGACTCCACTCTNAAGTAGGGGTAAAAATATAGTATATCAAATACATAATCCAGCAACATTGTCTGTTGCCTATCATCATACCCAGTGTCCTTNCTGTACCTGGCTGAATGTGCTGCACTTCTACAGGACGGGCAGTACAGTAGATGTGTTTACACNGAATAACCATGAACAAATGGGCAAAGTGTTGCACTATCATGTCCAAGGGCTAACGAAAGGCAGGGCAATTTCTATTCTATTGTAATCTTGAGAGACCATCACTGANTATAANATCATGGTGTAGTACGTGACTGTGTTGTGCTCTTGTGTACCTGTAAATGGTAAGGCNTGGGANCAGCTCTTCNCTTTGCTGTATCAATCTAGATACTACTTCAGTGATGTATCTGTATCACTACAGTGAACATCAAGATACAGAACAGTAACTTGCATGATNAAAGTGATGCACTCTGCAATAATTTTTGGAGAATAATAATTCNTAGATGCCTCCCATTTTNGTGTTTGAAGGGAGTAGATATATAAAATTCATGCTCATTTCTGAACTAATGTATTACGACTGTTATTGAGAATTCCAGTTGCTACTGAGCAAAATTCCAAACTCAAATTTACAGACCATACAAGAATTACAGCATCTACAATGGCTCCAGAAAGTCCACCTNTTTAATATAATCAATAAAAAAGATTGTGTAAAACAAATCCAATAATAAAAATGAGGTTATTTATTGAAATATGTACTCAAAATGAGTTTTATGGAATAAATGCATAGATTTTAAGAATTGGGCATTTGGAGAAAAAAATTCAGTCAGGAAAGTGCTTGCAGACAAATGTGTAGACCTGAGTTCAATCCCCAGAATCCATGCTTGATGGGATAGCCAGTGCTGGGGAGGTAGGCACAGCAGACACCTGGGGCTCACTGGTCAGCTAGCCTAGCTTACATGGTGAGCTCCTACTCTGTCTCTAAAGAACAAGGTGGTTGGTTTCTGAGGAATAATACTCAAGGTTGACCTCTGACCTTTACATACTTGTGCACACACATCTGCACACATACATGCATGCAGTCACACAGACACAGACATCACACTCACACACATGCAAGTGANTNAGGAACGTATATCCCTGGGTCTAGACCCCACAGCCTTTGGCACACTAGGCAAGGGCTTTACCACCAGACACAGCTTTAGCTACTTGTATTCTAGACTGATGCAAGCATCCCTGACCAGTCACCAGAGCACCAAGCTGTGTTTAAAATTAAGTTCATGATCTTTGATATTTGCTCACTTTCAGCCAAATGAAACATTTAGTCATGTTTGAACATGGATGTGTCATGGTAAAATGTTTTTGTTTTCAGCAAACTATCATTTTAATTTGTTATTTTACACTAACCCTCATTTTGTGCTCTGACCTTCACCCTTNAAATATNAGGTGTGGGCATCCTGAGTGCCAACAAGTCTGGATTAGTCATAACTCACTATTATGCATCTCTAACTGGTGAGCTTTAGTTCAGTTAAAATTCTTTGCTAGTTTAAGTTGTACATCAGTTGACTTTGCGTATGGATTTTGGCACACTTGTGAGATTATTTCCTGGAAATGGGCACACACATGTGCAGTTGTGAGATTATTTCCTGGAAATGGGCACACACATGTGCAGTTTCTAGGCCATAGGAAAAGCCTTACTTCAATTCTGGTGCATGTAGGCCAATTATCCTTCCAGATGGTTGCAACAAATAATGTATAGCCCGTCGGAAAGTGATGATGTGCATTATCACTGTTTCTAAAAGGTAAAACCTGAACTCTCATAGATTAAATATGAATTTCTTTTCATTGATGGAAGATCTTTTTCTAAGTTTACTGGATATCTATGGTCATTTTCCTGTAAACCATTAATACCATTTTGCTACTATTTACTTTTTTCTTATTGACTTGTAGAAATTCTTTATATATTATGATTGCTATATACTTTGCCTATCACACACAATATATATTTTCCAGTTTGTTATTTGTATATTAACTTTATTAGTGATGACTTTTGATATGGAAGAGTCTGTAATTGTTGTGTAACCAAATGTTGATTTTTAAAGGTTTTAACTTTAATGAATGATCTTGGGAAGAATCTCCTCCCTGCCCAGAGTAAAATACCATTCTCCTATATTTCACAGTAACATTTAANTCCAAATACTTCTGTAATTAACTTTGATATACCAATTGAGCAACCACATGTCATGTAATTATTATGACTGCACATGACTGATAGTTGTCAATGTAAATCCTACTCTCATCATTCTCTTTTCCTAAATGTATCAGCCATTTTTATGTGATCACTTTTCAAGATGAACTTCAGAGTCGATTTGTAAAATTCAAAATTATCGTATTTGGACTTTGACTGGATTCCATAATTTATAGGTGTGATGAAAGGAATATACACACAAATATTCCCAGCAAGAGTATGGTCTTTTCCCTGTGCCTCAGTTCTTTTCTCGGCTCTTTCTGTAGCCGTTGGTACTGTTCTTAGGTCTCCTTTGCTTCATGTTACAGCTACAAGTTATCATCAACTCTTTACACCTGTGAACANGGCTTTTCCATTCTTGGTTTTCCTGCTGGTTACCATCAACACTCAGAGTGCCCGTGTCTTATTATCAGCCGGCTTACTGAACCACATTGATTAAGTTATTTTTATTAACTTGAGTTTCCTAGGTTTATAAAANGAATATAATTTATGATGAACNTTTCTGGATCCTTCCAGTAGGTAGCTCATATTTAGGATGTTTTGTTTTCTTTTAACAATAACACTAAGTGACCCTAATGTAATTTTTCTAAATTATTCTTTTCCATTTGGGGTGCGTATCTTTATAAAATGCACTTTAGAACCCTAACAAGATGATCATGTTTTTTTTTCTCTTAATTAATCTATTAATGTAATAAATCATAATATATTTTAA
>LZPO01027514.1:0-12316 GCA_001675575.1 Neotoma lepida | reverse complement strand
TCCTGCACGGCTCAGGCCCTGCCCCAGCGCCACCCTCACCTGGAGCTGCCTGGACTCCCGGCCAGTGTGAGCACTGGGTCGCATGCTGCTGAACCCGCCCCTTCAAAGCCAGTCAAACACGGCTCCTCCCCAGAGGCTCAACCCCACTCCCTCAGGTTATTTAAGCAGCATCCTTGAAAACAAATGCGTGGTTCCTCCGGTCCCTCATCCTGGTCTCCTCTCTGAGGGGCCTGGGAATCACCCGGGAACGTTTTTGCCCATTAAACCTGGCCTTTCCTAATTTGGCCTGATTTGGATTGCTGTGTTGGCAGAGAGGTTTATCTAGGTGTAAGAAACTTATCAAAAACAACTGGTTTTGAGCACTTAGGATGCCCAAAAACATTACCCTGGTTTTTTTTTGTTTGTTTGTTTGTTTTGGTTTTTGTGTTTTTTTTGAAAGAACAAGAAAATCCCATTTTCCTCTTACTGTGTAGTCTACACAAACATTCATTCTTCTGGGCCTCATCACGGCTGTTTCAGTTTTGTAGAGGCGGGGTTGCTTTACAAACCTTGCAAGTTTGGATGTAACTCAGAAATAGATCTATTGCGTTATATTGTTTACTCACTATCATGGTTACATAGCTATTCTTTTAACCTTTCTGGGCCTTGATTTCCTCATCCAGGAAAGGGGAACAAATCTGGGTAGGATGAAAGAGTTGATATAGATACAGTGCTTTCAACAGGCTCTAACAAGAGCTAGCAAGAGCTCAGTGTNTGTCAGTTTTTGTCAGTAGTAAAATAGNTGTCATCAGGCCAGTAGCATTNCCATCTGAACCTTTGNCCNAGAGGCCAACTGCCTGAGCCGTGCAGCCAGGCTTCTCCAGACCTGGGCACACAGTATCCTTCNGCATGCTGCAAGTTANTACAGCTGGCTGGCAGTGTGATGAAATCAGACACATCAAGAGTAGAATCTTACCTCTACCCNAGGTTTAGTTTGATAGTTGGGCTGGTTTTTTGGATTTATCATCTATCCATGAG
This sequence comes from Neotoma lepida, assembly GCA_001675575.1. Taxonomy (NCBI): domain Eukaryota; kingdom Metazoa; phylum Chordata; class Mammalia; order Rodentia; family Cricetidae; genus Neotoma; species Neotoma lepida. The sequence goes on along the minus strand of LZPO01027514.1, from coordinate 11,299 downwards.
GACAATACCTCTGACTCTCTAGCGTCTACAGCAGCACGGATGTAAGAAAGGAATCACAGGGCTAAGGCGATGGCTCATCAGGTAACAGCACTTGCTACACAAGCAGGACCTGAATTCAAACCATCATGTAAACTGTTTGGCATGGTCATGCACCCACAGAATCGGGAAACATCTCAGTCCCAGGTTTACAAAGCAGCACAGCCTTGACGTGAAGATGGAGAAGGACAAAGTCAAAGAGAAGACAAGTGGTCCCATCTGTCTGTCCTCTCCACTAAGGGACAGGCTTAGGCTGGAAACGCTGTTTGCAAAGGAAGTAAGAAGGAAAGACAACAGGAGACAAAGACTTGGCAAAAATGTGGAGAAATCAAATGCACCAAATTCTCACAAACTCGGTCTTGCATTCTTGAATTCTTTCACCAAGTAGATGACATCTTTATTACTAAAGGCAGATGAATACAAGTGGAGTTAGAGAGAGTAGGTTTGAAAAGGGTGGCACTGAACACAAAGTAACAGGCACAGTGCTGGGCTGGCAGGCACTGGCATGGACAGTGTTGCTGTATGGGTGTGCAAACAAGATACAGCTTTGTTATCGACCCACAGGAAAGTGGAGATGGTCTTGTCTTGCTGGGGTCTGGGGATTCGGGTTAGATGACCAAAAGCTAGAGAACACAACTTGTTGAAGCCAACAGCAATGATCTANACAGAAGGGCAGATTTCTGACTCTAGCATANGGAGATGCTCATCTTGGTTCCCAGGATACAAGGAACAGTGAGGGTTGAAGCAGGAGGAAGCTAATGGGCCCACTCTTCTCTTATACATCTGCAAGGGATATGCTGTCCATACACCTCTAAGAGATCCAGCAGCCACATGCTCTGTCCTTATACTGATTTGGGTGTCACCAGATATATCTACTCTATCACCTAAAATCTGGTTAGCTTGGGAGGATTTGGCAGCAGCATTAAGACCACAACACAGTAGCTGGGCCTCCTGAATTGATTAAAAGTGTTAAAATGGCTGGGAGTCTCTTCTCACACGCAATTTCCGTAGTGGACTTAGGCATGGCTAACTACCAGGCACTTCAGGGGTACAGAAGGCATTTTCTAGTTCCTGTCCATGGACAGCAGGTGGTGGGGGTATTTAGGCACATTTGCTGTGGCCAGAAGGATGACAACAAGGGCAGGAGTGTTGCTCTCTGAGACAGCCTGGGCCACCATGCCCAGCCTGAATTCTACAATATGGCACACCTGGAGACTGATATTTCATCTTGCCCTCTCCTCACTAATTCCTCTCTCTCTCCTCTCCCAAAGTGCCTGAGAGGAGGGATGACCCAGCTAAGAATAGGGCAACAATATCAGAAAATACATCACAGGTGAGTATTTCAAAGGAATTGAAAAAGGCAACATTTTCCATTACGGCCAGTGTGTCAGCACTAATATTCCCCTTTTCTTAACCACAGGCTACCCACCACCACCCGCAGCCTCTTGACTTCATTTCTAATGGGTTCCATGGAGGAGCCTGCTGGAGAGGTTTTTGTCTTGCTGACACATCTTATTTCCACTCTCGTTGGCAAGGAGAGGGCTACTTTGTTTGTTTCTGAGTTCAGCTGAGCTACAATGCACTCTTTTGGATGAGCATAAATAACGAAAGATTGCTACCACCTCTGTCATCCACCATGCAAAAGCCTCACATAGCCCCTGCCTGCCTCTGTGCCCATTCTTGCTATGCTTTTGGTCCCTGAACTACCTGGGAGGGGTTCCAGCTGATGGGACTTTGTACATAGAGAAGTCACTGAAACTGTGTGNCTGTCTGTTCTCCTTCCTGGGGAAGGGAAGAAAGTGCTAGGTATATAAAATNCTCTCTCAAGGAAATCACTTTTGTAGATTACAGGCGCACAGGTAGGGCCTGTGATACAGGGAAAACCACNTCAGCATTAAAACCTACAGAAATTCATGTTTCATTCTACAACATAGCCAGTGATCATGGGACACTCTTCTAGAAGCTGGGAATATGCCAAAATGGTAGCTCAACGTGGGACAAGTCCCATTTGTGGGCCAAGAAACATTGACAAAGTTGGTACTGCTGGGAAAATTACACAGTCTCCCTGAGCCAATGATTCTGGTGCCACGATGATGGCTGTCCTGTTGGAGGAGTTGTAGCCCTTAGTGAAGGGTCACACAGATGTTAGCCACCGTCGTCTGTACTTTCCCAGCAGGCACGTGGTGCAAGATTCAGAATTTGATCCTCTGACCTGGATCTTGGACGCAGAACCTCTTCAAGATTAATTGAGGTCTCCATCATCTTTTCTCCCATCCTGTTGTCTCTGCACCTTGGCTACAGCATTTGACACGCTGTAAGGGTGTGGAAGTTTCAGTCATCTATTACTCCAATGGCCTTCAGAGTGCACTCCATTTCTTATTCAATTACTGATCCCCAGTGCCTGGTAGATTGATACTATTTCATAAGTATTTAAGAAGTGTTAAATTTAGAAGACCAAATTGGGACTGAGTAGGAATGAATGAGCAAGGAGCTCTGAGGACAACAGTTCCACTGGTTACATATGGATCTCTCCATACCCTACAAGTAGAGAATATGTAAACGATCCCTTCGGTGACATTGTCCTACTCTGCACATCTCCTACTAACAAAAAGTATGGTCAAAAGATGGGCTGCCTGACTTCTGAATTGGCTGCTGCTCATCCCCGCTGAGGCCGCTCTCAGGCATTCTGTTCACTGAGCAGTGCCTGAGGACTTGGACACAAACCGTCTGAGCAGGGCGGGCAGTCTGTCACAAAGTGGTCTACCAGATGGCTTAAGCCATACNAATGCCCAAGGCAACCCAGAGCTGGACCAGCTCCTGGAACCAAGGGTGACAGAGTTGTAGTTTGTGTCCTGGGTAAGGCAGCCAAGCTCTTCAGGGTAGGTGAGAGAAATATAAGGGTAATATATATTCTTACTTCCTTGGATAACTGCCAACCACTTAGGCAGTGCTTTCAAAGTCCTACAAGATTCTCTAATGGATGGTTTCATGTGCTTGAAATTAGACCAAATTCTTTCAATTCCAGCTCTGCCACTGGCTAGCTATGGCCATGTGATTTTGCTCTTTGAGCCTCCCTCAGTTTCTATATTTATAAAGTAGAACTAGTAAGTAATAGTTACCGTGATGTTNGTATAAGTGTTATCAAAGATAACCCATTTAAATCCAAACAGGAAAGCCACACTGTAAACAGGTGACCCATTCCTGCAATCCCTATTGTTTGGAGATTGAGACAGGAAGATCTCAAGTTCTTGACTACCTTGGGTTATGTGGCAAAACTCAGTCTCAGAAACCAAGGAATTCAGAAAACCTAATACATAGTGGATCTCAATAAATCACACTGAAGGACTAGGGATTTTATAATGTGCCAGAGCCATCCTAACACACGCTCACTCATCTAATCCTCCACAAAAAAACTACGAGTAGGTAACTTACATGATAATAAACACACAAATAGTATGTATACTATGAATGTAAATGATCTACAAACATTGCGTAAAAGACAAGAAAAATAACGCACCAAGGTGTTAATTGCCTGCTTCAGACCCCTCAGCTGCTAAGTCCCAAGTCTGAATTCCTCTGCCTTCTTCATCACAGAAGCTTCCATTTTGGCNGTAGCAGCTGGTAGCACAAGTTTCCAGAGAGTGTCTACCTCTGCCTCATGCACCCAGGTGATATGGGGTACACATCCTCACTCTTGTCTTCCTTGGATAAAACATAAAGCATCTGTGTATTGTCTGTCCTGTGGTCCAGGCTCAGTAAAGGANACCATCATGAGAGAGCCCAGCTAGAAGCCTTGAGAAGCTGGCAAATTCTAGGGCAATGGATTGAAGAATCCAGGGAACCAACAAATAACCTCAGGCCTGAGCAGATGATGCGGAGGAAAGACCATCCTTCTGAACAACACAGGCTCACTGGCTCACAGAGCCATTGGCCTAGAGCTTTAAGCTGGAGGCAAGGAGAACTGGAGATTGACTCAGGCAGCATGGGCTACTAATTGAGTCTCTTGGGTAAAGGAATGGATCAGTGACCCAGACAGGAATTGTTGTTTCCTTGGGTGACAGACTAGGGAATTCTCAAAAAACTCACTTTCACTGGAGTGTAGTGAGGCAAAGATCGATGACAACGCCCACTTCNCTTCTTAGCTGTGGATCTCACGGGATGGCTTGGCTGGCTCTAGTCAACTTTGCTCCATTTTCTCGGGAACATGCTCCACCCCTCTCACCAGCCTACAGCTTTTGAGAAGGAGAAAGTAGATCTCCTCACGACCCCTCTCTTAAGACCTAAACACTTAAGCGCTGGATTGGCTCCATCATAGAGCATGGGAGAAGAGTCTGTTGGAAGTGAAGACCAAGGGTTAAGAAGCATCATGCACAAGCCATGGTGAATGGGGCGGGCAGGGATTTCCTTCTGTGGGCACTTTTATGTCATTGGCTTGCAAGACACTGGATACTCAGCATCCGATGCCTGATGTCTTTAAGTCCTATGTAAAAGTCATTCTCTCTGGACTCTGCCGTGTCCTGGAAGAAATGTCAGCAGACATCCTGAGAGCCAGGCCTGGCCCNTGCAGGGACCACCCAGTCCTGAAATGCCTTCCTCTTCCAGACAGAGCCGAAGCTGACCTGAGAGCTGAGCATAGTTGTGGCTGTTGCTTAAAAGCTTTCCCTCATGCAATAACCCCTCATTATATTTTAATGTTGTTGTAACTTTATGGCTTAATCAGTATTTGCAATTTGTTAGTAGCCTGGGCGGCCATAAAGTTGTTTTTCAGGTACTGAAACATCCTATCAAGGTTTGTAAAGCAGTGGTTCTTAGTTTATCACATCCATAAAATGCCCTGGCAATTTGACAGATATAATAACTTTTTTTATCAAGTGTCTAATTTGAGAGGAAATTAAGCCATATGTTACATTGCAGTTCGTGCTGGGCTTGGGAGCTGTTCAGCTGCCCAGTCTCCTGGGGATGCCTTGCTCCTCACCCATCTGTCCTCTTCAGCCAAGGGCCAGAGTCTATTCTGCCCTGTGTACAAGGCCACTATCACTTCCACAGGCTGTGAGTGACTTGTGTGGGTGTTGTCGGTGGGATTGTGCTTCTACCTTGAGACCCTTGCCNTAGCTGAGAAATCAGACCCCAGTGAGACAGTCAACAACCTGTTATTCCTGCCTGTGACTCTTCCTGCAAGTGGATGCCACCAGGCCATGCTCTATCAGGGACCCACGTATGAAAGGAGCAAAGATAATTCTCTGCCCTTCACCTAGCCCCATCTCCATTCTCCACATCCGTTTAACATCTCCTGTCACCCTCCACATTTTTCTAAGTCATAGGGAGAGAACAATTGTATCAAGAAGAATTTCTTCCTGGTGATATGAGTGTGCACTTCCCCCCACACACACATACCCACCCACCCACACACACACACACAATTTTCAAGCATTTGTTTCTCTTGTCTTGGTGAGATGTTGACCTGAAGAACAATTCCAGCTAAGGATTATCATGTATTTCTGTGCTCTCCTGTACCCCATCCAGCCTCAAGTTCTGACTGCCCCATAAATTCCCATAATCAACCTCTTATGTGGTCTAGAATCAGGTTACGCTAATTCCTCCAGCTCAACTATGCACCATCATGGGTGCAGTTGGTGGAAGGTAGGTCTCATCTGGCTTCCAATACCTAACTTCAAAGGTTTCCTCTCATTGGGACACTGCCTTGGATAATCATGTCAGAAAACAGGACCTGGACCACCTATGACATTATAGCTACCAAGTGCTCAGCATTTACCAGACAATCAACCACCATGCGGCGTTCAGCATCTTAAGTGTTCAGAGACAACAAGGACAGGATCTTTGTCCCTCTGAAGAAACTGACCAAAAAAGCAAACTTTAGGACTATGACAGAGCTATGAAGACACAGAAGGACCACAGCTCAGTCTGAAGCTGGNGTAAATTAACACCCAAGAAGNCTCCACAATAGTGACAANCTTTCATGCAGGAGAGAGATATTTGANGGGGGTGCAAAACTTTTGATATAGGAGGACCTACCGATCTCCATATGGACCTATCAATATGGAAAATTCAGAGTAGGAGAAAATACAGCATATGTGAGAAAGGTCCAGCAAACAAGACCATGAATCAAAGCTATATGTTACCTATGTGACCTATGGGNGCCGGCCAAGAGATGTCTCAAAAGATAAAACAAAGGCCAAGTCCATGGTTATCTGGTCCCTGGTTAAGAAGACCAGGGTGGAAATTGTAGGTGGCTGTCAAGAGGATGAGAGTTCTGTGGTCACAATAGAGTTTTGGTCTCAATGGCTTACAAACGGTGGACTTCCAGAGACACCCAGAGAACCAAACTGTAGAAGACACTTGCCACATTCACACTGTTGAAGAGTCAATCTTTTCCATGTCCATCTCCCTCTTAGCACCTCAATATCCCTTTTGAGGGAAACTGCATTTTGTATAGTTTTGGAAGGAGACAGTTGATGTTCTCTGTCTCCTATCCCTGAGATTCTTGGTCTCACTACTGTAGAGCGCTAGAAGCAGGCTCAGGCAAGCAAGAGACAATCCAGTACTTCCTNATAGAAACCGAATCTGAGAGAGCCACCACACAATACACTTAGTATTTCCCAAGAAGGGCTACAACAGTAGTTCTAGTTGCCACATGCATTCCAGAACCCTGCTACTTGCAATCAAGAGGTGGACTCTATTTCCTTCCAGAACAGTCCACATCAGCAGGTCCCTCTAGAGTAGAGAAAGCAAATGTGGCACCTCAAAATGTCAGAGTGTCATCAAAGTGAAATGGCTTCCATTTGGCAATTCTCTCTCAAAAAGTTTAACCATGAAACCTTGTGTTGCAGGGAAGCCTGGGCCACACAGAAGGACTATGTATGTGGAGGTAGATGTCCTAGCCAGTGACTCCAGCTAAGATTCCAGCTGATAGCTAGCCTTAGCCTTTAGACATGTGGTTTCAGACCCTAGCTTTTGAGCCAGCCCAACTGACAAGTAAAGCAAAGATAGACCACTTCCCTCTAACCCATGCCAAAGTCATGATGTGCTGTCCCTCTGAAGTCACTGAGTTTAGGGTGGTTTGTCACAGAGAGCTGGATCACTGAACAATGACCCTGCCTAGGGAGTGAACTACTTTATCGTTAGAGAGCTCTTGACTCCTAGATCTGTTCTAACCCAGATCCTCTTCTTTCCCTCATTCCTGAAGACACTCCCTCTGTGCACAGAAGCAAGATTGCACTTCNGTTGTTNTGTCCACCATCCCCANTGGAAGAGTGATGTATTACTGTGGTCCAGTGAAAGGATGCAGAGATTCTGATAACCTATGGGAGTCAGGGAGGGTTGGAGCCATCAAATATACAGGACACAGGATTAACCAGACTTGAAACAGATAAGGACAGGGAGAGAGTCAAGTCTTTTAGGGTGTCTCAGTGGGCCACTGGGCTGATGTTTATACCATGCAATGAGGCACATAATTCAAAAAGAGAAAGTAGAACAAAGGAAACAAAGATACGCAGGCTAATTACAAGTTCCGTTATCAACGTGGATCTCTGAGATGCTTGTGGGAAAGTATCTGAATACACGGAACCATGATTGTAGCTTTCCGGTATCACTGGCAGCTCAAGTGAGATCACCAGAGACGAGAAGGAAAGTCAACTGCGGCACAGGCAACTGAGCAGAGTATGTGATTGCAAATATTCTGGGTGAATCTTTAACCGCCAAGGTCTCTCCATGCAGGTGAGGGTGTATATGCCTTTGTGTGAAGGCACACCAGTGGATATCCATGCTTCCCAAGCTGAAGCAGAAAAGGAGCCATGCTTTCTATGTGTTCCTTGGACCAGCTTCAAGTCTGACAGCCAACCTAACATCAGCATAAGAGTAACTGTGCATTGATGCAAAGCCTTTCTCACAGGGACTCTCAGAGTTCTGTCACTAACGGGCTTATTTATCTTCAGAGTGTCTCTGTGAGGCACTTACAGGAAAGGGGTGACCAGACTCACATAAACAGTGTCGAGATCAGCATGAGGCCAGACTACCTTGTAATTCCAAAGCCCTGGATGAGATGGAGTGGAGGTCACCCAGTGAAGTATAGATAGGACAAGCATTCATGCTATGGTGGCATGACTCATATCCTCTCTGAATGTCCCCTCAGCTTGCTTGGACGTGTCACTGGCGTGGTGAGTCTGTGGTTATNGGGAATTAAGAAGTAAATCTGCCAGACTGCCTGGTTAGGACATAATAACAGCTCCTTGGCCAGTCAAGCATTTCCTTTCATGCCAACAGGAACCAAATGGCCGTTTGGGGAAACCCAGAGACATAGTCCATGCATGTAATGGGTTACCGGCCTGGCCAACTCAGCTTCGAAACATATTCCTACAATGAGCAATTGCAAATCAATAGAGAGAAAATGGCCTTTGCCAGCCTCACACAGAGCCCCCGTGAAAGCCAGGGCAGCGTCTGTCATAAAAAGCCTTCTCCTGGCCAGAATGGGCCAGCTCAGAAGCTGAGCGTGCAAACAGAAGTTGAATAAGAGCTGTGTACTGTATTTGTTTAAATTTCGTCCAGTGAATGCCTGTGACGCAGGAGACAGGTTTATGGAGAGAGAAATAAAATGCTGACAAATGGCCCTGTAATCAACTGGAACATGCAATAAATCATTAGAATGCCAATAACACTTCCAGGACAAGCTTACAAAGGTCATTACTGTGTCACAATANATCTTCCAGCACCAAGCAAAGCAAACAGAACATGTTGGGAATAGGATTATGAGGGAAGCATCTGTCAGTCCTAATTAAGAATTAACTACAGATCGTATCTTGGGAGATGTATAATTTATTTTCCCTCTTCTTCCTCCCTACTCACTCACAAAAAGAAAAATAAATCAATAAAAAATGTTAACTCATGCTAGAGTGGAGAAGATGTTCAAACAAGAACACGCTAAGCAGAGGCTGATGTGATCTGGGGCCCCGGGGCAGCCGAGTGCCAAGGACAGGAAGAGAGGGTTAGAATCAGCCTGGGTTCTGGAAGCTTCCGTCTTTGCCCCTGCCCAACCCAAGCCATTCAGTTTTATACCATCAGGAACGACAGGGTTATTTACTACTTCAACAGCTAAGTTGCATTAGCTGGAAAGAGGCAGCAGGAAGGTTAGAAGTTAAAACACAGTGGTGCCCTTCCTACTTGAGTGTTCTGCAAAGANTGAGCTTGACTGCAAGGACTAAAAGCCCAACTCGGAGTGACGTAAGGAAGTGTTTATCTNCCCACATCACAGAAGTCAACGGGTGGGAGGTGCTGGGTCTGTTTCNAAAATGGCTGCCTTAGAATCATTGGGCTTTGGCTTTTTTCCTCTTTAAGTCCATGGTCACAGGTGGCCTCTGTAGCTCCAGGCATCCTTTCCGTGTTCCAGGAGAGAACAGCCTGGAAGGAAGCCTTTGAATTTCACATTCCCTGCATTAAGAAAATCAGTGTCTCTAAAGGCTCCAACAACCTTAAGCATCATATTTCAGCCCCTCCCACAGACACACAAAAAGCCTGAGGAAAGAGGATAAATCGTTATCCCAAATATATTTGGGGTTCTGATCACCAGGAAGGTCAGAGGAATGATACTGTGTTATCAAATAACAGGGCTTACCACGCAAGGAGTGTAGGCCTGGGAACAAAGGGCACTTTTTAGGTACACGTGATTTGCTTCCTGCTGTTCACAGGGAACTTNGTCTTTGTCCAAGGAGGAAGGCACTGGTCAAAGGCCCTCCACTGCTCAGGTCTCCTCTGCGTGACTGCNGCCACCAAACGTGTGCTGCCACCAGAGCCCATTGTCTTCTCACCAAGCTCTGCTCTCCTCCAAAGAGGGCAGAGTCCCTGGTCTTTGTTCAACCTTAACTGTACAGAGAAAAGTCAGTGCGGCCATCTGAGAAGCACCCAAGGACAGACGCAAAAACACCCAGCCCTTTCCAAGATGCTGCCACCCACNAGAGAAGGCCCTGGACGTCTTTTATTGTTTATCCAGAATTTGTTTGCTTCCTTGCAGCTTATTTGCCCTGTTGTGCTTATGTGTGTAGATGTGTACATGTGCGAGCACGTGTGTATGCGTGTGTTTTCAATTCTAATCCCCGCTTCCCTTGTGAGCCAGGCCTGTCTTACTGTGCAGGCTCCTTTCCCGGGCTTGTTCAGGGAGATTCCAACATGCTGCCTGCTTTTTATGTCCTGATGGTTGCTTTTAGCCTGGTTGCTGGCATCGCTCTTCTGGCTTCTCTCTCGCTCCTCCTGCCTTCCCTTCTCGGGTCTGTTTTCTGCTGGAGTTGCATTTCTCCCTTTATTTTATTTTATTTTTTTCTGCTGACAGAGACAAGAGTGCGTCCTAGTTCCCCACTTCAGGATTTGTTGCAAACTTCAAGGTACAGGTTTATGGCTGCCCGTGTCCTGGTTATAGCACAGCTCTTATGGGTCCTAATAAACCCAGCTGCTCTGGGGGCCTCTTAAATTCCGGCAGAAAGACGAAAGAAAAAGCACTGCTCAGTCCNGTGCCATTCGGGACTCCTCACCCTTCAAGGCTGGAGATAATGTTTCTTTCTTGGGGGAACCAAACGCCCATAATTCTTGGATGCTGCCCAGCAACAAAAGGTGAAAGGTACACCAGCCTTTTCTTCCAGATGCCTAGTTGATGGTAGGTGGTGGGGGCGGGGCCTGTTGCTAGGGCTTGGAAGATGGACATAGAACAGAGTAAGACATGACAGTATTTCATCTAGCCCCAAACCCTCCAGTGCTAAGCATGCAGTTGGGTTATGAGAGATTGGGATGAATGGAAATCCCACAAGCAGACTGTTATCCCTAACCCCTTGAGGGTGGCCCCTGAGGCCTGCCTGAACATGACATTTGCGTTCTTTACCACAGCTGATCACAAAACACTTCCCCTTACTATTGTGATGAGATCCACATAACAAGTCTGGTGGCCATTGTTTTCCACATGAGACTGCCGTTAGTTTTTATTGTCAAAACTGGTACGAACTAGAATCATCTCAGTTGAGGAGTTGCCCCCAAGGAGATTGGCCTGTGGGAATGGTGTGGGGCATTGTTTTTGGATTGCTAACTAGACAGTACACCCCTAAGTGAGTGGGCCAGGGTTATATACTAAATGCAGCTGAGCAAGCCAGAGGGAACAATCCACTAAGCAGTGTTACTCCATGCTTTCTGCCTTGGGGTTCTCTGCCTGACTTCCCTCAGTGATGAACTGTGACCCGGAAGTGTAACACTGCAATAAACCTTCTCCTCT
>LZPO01027513.1:144761-157058 GCA_001675575.1 Neotoma lepida | reverse complement strand
TCCTCCTGCCTCTGAGATTAAAGTTGTGTGCTACCATGCCCAGCACATGTTTCTATCTTAATCTCCCATCCCTCATAGTTAAGTCTCCAGGACCCAGCCACATGGGCTGTAGCACTGACCTGGGTACTTGCCAAAGGGTCCTACCCATGTTTGAAGCCTACAAATGGGTCTTTTCATGGAATCTCCTTCATGCTTTGTGTTTCTAACTCTCTGACCAGTCTCTGACCCCTAGATCCAGAATTGAAGGGTGTACTGGCTGGTTTTGTGTGTCAACTTGACACAAGCTAGAGTCATCAGAGAGGAAGGAACCTCAGTTGAGGAAATGCCTCCATGAGATCCAGCTATAAGGCATTTTCTCAATTAGTGATCAATGGGGGAGGACTCAGCCTAATTGTGGGTGGGGCCATCCCTGGGCTGGTGGTCCTGCATTCTATAAGAAAGCAGGCTGAGCAAACCATGGGAAGCAAGCCCGTAAGCAGCACCCCTCTATGGCCTCTGCATCAGCTCCTGCCTCCAGGTTCCAGCCCTGATTGAGTTCCTGTTCTGACTTCCTTCAGTGATGAACAGAAATGTAGAGCTATAAGCCAAATAAACCCTTTCTTCCCCAACTTGCTTTTTGGTCATGGTCATCACAGCAATAGAAACTCTAACTAAAACAAATTGGTACCAGCATAGTGAGGTATTGCTGTGACAGACCTGACCATGTTTTTAGGAGGATTTTGGAAGGACTTTGGAATTTGGGCTAGAAGAGCCATGGAGTNTAAAGAGCTCTGTGGGAGCTTGGGAGATAAGAATGTTGAGAGCAGTGCAGAGGATGGAGGCCTGGCTTGTGAAGTTTCAGAGAGAAATTTAAAGACTCTCTCAGGGCCATTTGTTATTTTAAATTAAGATTCTGTGGTTCAGGTTAGCTGGGGCTGAAGAATCAGCTGTGATTAACAAGACACCAGAACTACTAAATCGAAACTTTGCTTTGCTGGAATACTTGATGTTTGTCAGCTGGAGCTAAGAANTTAGTGGTGATTAAGAAGAGACCAGCATCACTGAGGTAAAATCTTCTGAGAAGGGTTTCCTGAGAGAACAGAGAAGCTNTGCTCCAGAGGNNGCCAAGGTTGTACCTCGTGNTGGCAGCTGGACTTGGTAATGTGTAAGAGTCACCCAGGTGGTACTGGTTTTTGAAGGCATGAAGGAGTCATGGAGAGCAGCTGAGGCTTGGCACTATGAGAGGCCAGGAGAGGCCATTGGTGAAGGTGCAGCCTCAGTGGCAGTTGAAGGCTCAGGACTGAAGGGGTCATGCAAAGAAATTGAAGCTTGGCACCGTGAAGAGAGCCTATTGGCTATTGGTGATATTGCAGCCCAGTTGCAGCAGAAGACCCCAGCATTTTGGAGATGCCAGTACTGTGGGATGGCCACCAGGAGCAGCAGCAGCAGTGGAGCAGAGCCAGCTGGAGCCTGGAAGACAAGCTGTGTGTGCTGCAGAGGGTGGAGCTGGGGAAGTGACCCAAGCCCTTTGGAGGAGTCCAGAAGATGGTGAGTAAATTCTAGACACTGAGTGGTTGGAATTTGGTTTTGCTTTGATTTGATTGTGACTCTGCCCTGATTTTTCCCTCTTGAAATATTTTACTGGAGCCCACAGTTGTTAGACTGAATTTTAAAAGACTTTGGATTTTAAGAGATTGGCTATTTTAAAGGGCCTGAAGTTTTAATGTGTTTGAGTTTGTAAAGACTGAGGGACTTTTAAAGTTATTTATGTTTTTAATGTGAGATCTTGGGGATGAATAAGAAAGGAAGGGTTGTGGCTTAATAGTGATGTGTTTGTGTGTTAAGTGGACACACTAGGGCATTTCTCTTTTGCTGTATGCTTTGCCATAACTTTATCCTGGGATTCATTCAAGATTCCACCCACACTAAGAGGTATTCAGTATAAGTGTGAGAGAGATCGGGGCATCTTTGAATCATGATTACTCTATGCATTTATCACAGTGCACTTGGTGGCTATAGGCCATTTTGATTCTGTTTCTTCTTAAACGGTATTTATAATTTCTTGTGCTCATATGTAAGCCCCATTTTCTGAGAAATTGACCTATCATTTTCATCAGATTCTTTTAAGGGTTGTGAGATTGTTCACCTACCACAGAAATTCACACACAGAATTAAGTTGAAACTGTGGTGAACTAGACAGACTGTGTGGGAAAGTCCTCCTTGGTAGAAGGATCATGGGCTTGGGAAATAAGTGACCTTGGTTTTTAATCTCATTCCCAGTGTCTTGGTCATGAGGTTTTAGATGACTCACTTTCTCTGGGCCTCATTTGCAAATGGAGATAACAATAGCAGATCTTATCTCTCGTCATTAGAAGGTTGAAAAATGTGCCAAGGTGCTTTTCAAATTGTGACGTGCTAGTGCTTGCATTTGCCAATTGCCTTCTCAGGGTGAAGAGACATCGAGAAGTTGGTGGGTGTTCTGGTTGCATGGAAAATGTTCTTCACGAGCTGCTGAGCTTGAACGTCTGGTTTCCAGTGGGTCGTCCTGTTTTTTGAGGTTTTGTATGCTTAGGTGATGAGACCGAGATGAAGGAGTGAGTCTGCTTCATGGTCCTGAGAGATGTATGGAGTCCACTCCACCATGCTTTCCACTCCACAGTGGACTGTGCCCTCTCAGACCATGAGCCAAAACAAACCCTTCCTTAAGTGGCATCTTGTCAGGTGTTTGGCCACAATTATAAGAAAATAACTCATACACTGTAACAGAACATTGGTATTAAAAGGGGAGATAAGACTACTTTGATCAGAATTAAATATTAGATTCTAGGGACTTTGCAAAGTCTGNTGCTCATGCAGACCAGGGACATTTTGCAACCTTCATGGAAGGTTTGAATATTTATATCAGGAGTTTAAAATCATCTAAGCCATTTGGACAGGAAAGATCATTTTTAGAAATGTCCCTTAGGGATATAACTAAGGATACATACAAAAATTGTAGGAGAACAAAATTGGAACTAATTAAATATTTAGCAATAGATATTATTTAATGATACTGGAAATATTATTTAAATATTAACAGTCCATTGCCCTTAAATATTTAATATGGAAAGATGCTAATAATAAATAGTTAAGCATAAAAATAATATATAGTCTGTTCATTCTTCAAAGACATCTAGAAGGATTTACACACAAAAAAATCNAAAATGGTTGACCTCTTGTGATGAAATTTGGGGAAAGGCACATTTATATATTGATTTTATATTATTTTTTTCATTTAAAAATGATCTTCAGATAACCACTGAGTCCTATTTTCATATCGGTTAATTACCAAGTGACAAAATGTGGCCTGCGGAGAGGTCCCTGGAAGTCACTCTTGGTCTCGGTTCTAAGCTGTGTTTCAGTGAAGATATTAAATGACCTACCCTTAGTACTGCCACCTCTCAGGACCTGTAGAGAAGTCATGCATGGACTCTTTCTTCCTCTAGTCTTCCTTATAAGATCTCCCACGTCCTCATGGACTCTTTTTTCCTCTAGTCTTCCTTATGAGATCTCCCACGTCCTTCCCTAACAGTCAGTTGGGGACTCCTCCTCTAGAAACTTTCTGCAACCTTGTNNTTGGACTGTGTGCATCCCCCACTGCTAATGTCCTTACTCCTTAGCTGTGATAACTGTGCTCTTCATGCCATCACATCATCATTCCCTTCAAATGCAAGAGCTATTATTTCATCTAAGAATCCAATGACCTGGCACAATAATGGCTACCACGGGTCTGGCACTCTGCTCAACAAAATAATTGTCCCAAAATGAATTAACACACAGAAGGGGCACCAGGATTTTGAGGATCAGGGTGATGTCTTATCCTGCTGTGGTGTGATGCTTTAACTCTAAGCTTACTGCTTGTGAGCTTCAGGCTCTCTGTGTATCTCAGTCACTCTCTGAACTTCCACTTCCAGGCTTGGCCCCAAAGCCTTTCCAACCCCACTCCTGGAACTACAAGTCTATCCTTTAACTATCAGTTCTCGGTATAGAATGGGGCCTCCCAAAGTGAATTCCCTGTNTCATCTCTTCCAAATTGTTGGATACTGGTTGGAAATCAGATCCTTTGTTCCTACTCTAGACTCAAGGATGAAGACTGGCTGTGGGAACATGTGGGAATCTGTGCTGTTGACACATTTTCTGTGTGGCTCTTTTGTTTCTAAAGCTTGAAGATCAGTAGTCCAGTAGGATTTGGGTACTGGTCCTTCCTACTTCTGGTCTCTGATACCTGTCCTGTAATCTCTTGAATCATTGACATCCTTTTACTTATGAGTAAGAAATCAATCTAAAATGATTTAAACAAAAATAGTGCTTGTTAGGTTTTTTGCAGCGCTCTTACCCTGCGAGGAAAAGTCACAAACATTGCAAATCCAATAACGAGAGTTTTTATTAAAGGGTGGGGGGACAGAAGGGAGTGCATAGACAGGCCTGCGGAAGACGTGAAAAGACAGCAGAGGGTACATGGGACCTGCGTTTTTTTTGTTTGTTTGTTTGTTTTGTTTTGTTTTGTTTTGTTTTTCGAGACAGGGTTTCTCTGTGTAGCTTTGCGCCTTTCCTGGAACTCACTCGGTAGCCCAGGCTGGCCTNGAACTCACATAGATCCGCCTGCTTCTGCCTCCCGAGTGCTGGGATTAAAGGCNTGCGCCACCACCGCCCGGCTGGGACCTGCGTTTTAAAGACTGGCCTGCGCATGTGTACTCGGGTCCACATGGCTACTCCACGCATGTGCATAGGGTGCATGGTCATGACTGTGTGCAAACTATGCGACCGTACACCCAGCGTATGACCCGGAAGTGACCTGGGCGGAAATGACTGTTCCATCAGAGCATGCGAGGTCATGTGGGTGTGACTATCAGTGCTTGCTGTAAAACTTCATAAGTAACCGCCTTCAGGCCTGGCTTGATCTAGGGGCGCATATTCTGTCACCAGGAGGTGGTTTCTTTCTGTTTTCGTACTNGACTGTACCCTGCTCCTGGTGGGCCCCATTTCTAATAGGATTGAATCACAGAATTACTGAAAAGGCTATAGATCCATTTAAGTTTCATTATTATATTTTATTTTTTTTGTGTGTTATATCTGTGTACATGTTTGAGGTAAGTGTGTGTGTGTGCACTTGCAAGTAGAGGCCAGACGTCAATGTCAGATGGCACTCCATTTTATTTTTTTGAGACGGGATCTCTCACTGAACCTGGNGTTTAGTAATTCAGCTTGGCCAGTGAGCACCAGGTGTATGCCTGTCTCCATCTCTGGAGTACAGGGATTTCCAGTCTACAACTCCACATTTGGCTTTTTGTGCTGGAGATTCGAACTCAGATCTTCATTACGCTCTTAAGTGCTTACCTAGCTTCAGGGAGAATAGATACTGAGATACCCTTCTGTAAACAATGGGTTCTGCAGACCATCATGACACAAGCAGAGAGCGCTCTGTCTTCCAATCCAAACTTCTGTGTCAGCTCCTATGTATGTGTGTTTGCGGGGGTGGGGGGGGGGTGCTGGGCTGCTGCTGCCTCTGTGTAGCCCAGGGCTTTGCATACTCTGTTCTATTTGCAGCCACCCATCTCAAGAGGCCCTGGTTTCTAAGTACCACCCACCATCAGCCAGGTCCCACACCCAGAAGTAAAACGCAAATTACTTCTGAAAGCCAGAGGTGGAGATGATCAACTGAACTGAGGTAGAACCAACCTCTCTTGTAGAAGCCCTTTGCCACTGTCAGAGAGGATTTCAGTCCAACTCTTAAAAGCACTGGCTAATTCGCCCCCTACAGGCTGTGCTGCCAGTTGGGCTCAGGGCCCCATGCAGAGAGTGGATTGGCGATAAGAGACTTGGCTTTGTTCCTGCAGGAAAAAGCTTTCTCCACCCGGCTGGGGGGAGCTGACAGCTCCTCCTGGAGCTGGAGATAATGAAACGGTAGGCTAGGTGAGAGCCAGCCTGGGTCTGCGACCAGCCTTTGTTGATTGGACCACAAGCCAGAATGGGGCTTTGAGGGAGCCTCAGTGTGTCTGGCTTTTCTGTGTGAGGTATAGACTGGCTGGGTCCTTCTCTTATCTGCTTTTGAGCTGAGCTAAATCTTCATAGATAACGTGCCTTCTGGATGGGGAATGTTTTGCTCAGGACAAAAGCAATGAGAGAAAAGAAGAGCTTTGAAACCCTGATAAGGGAGCAACTCCAGACAGGCACACAGAATGTGCCTACACCTCAACATCTCGGGCATGCACCTCAACAGCCTGGTCATGCACCTCAACAACAGCCCAGGTGTGGGGGAGAGGACGCATGGGGCTTGGCTTGCTTCCCTTCCTTGTCAGGTGCACGAGCCGCTGAAGGTATATAGATATAGACTTCACACTCAGCTCTCCATCCTGCCATCAGCAGCCAGGGAGCCCTCACTCTGTAATTTGCTTATGNTTTCTGAGTATCCAGGGCAGAGATCTGACAGTGCTTGAGATGTGGGTTACTTCAAGGAATTGATGCAGAATACCAAAAATGTGGGTGCTCCCTTCCCAAACTGTAGAGTCTAAAGGAGCTTGTTACCAACCACAGGTTTTCTAAGCCTCTGCTCCACAACTGGAGATGTGGGCTACTCAGCTATTAGGAGATTTGACACAATGCAACACNGGGACTGCGGACACAATAACACACTTCTTTGCATTCTGGGACTTTCCACCGTATCCTGGGGGTGGGAGTTTCCAGTCCCACTGAAGGTACATTCGGCATGGGTATGAGATGCCCTACTCAGGCAGCTGGATAGGGGTCAGTTCTTCAGATGAGTTTGCCTCATTCTTGCAGTGGGATTGGTCTCCTATAGACCCAAGAAACCTGCAAGAATTGGCCTTTTGGAGCCCCTAAGATTCCACGTTCAGGGCCCCAGCTCTGTTTCCAAGTCACATCTTTCCATCTGCTAAAGCTTGGAATATCAATAAGGAGGCTGGTAAAGCTGCCTCTGGTCCTCTTGCCAGAGAAGCAACGTTGGTTATGAACAATGAGGACACATCTGGTGTGAGGGGGAATGTGAATCATTAACTAGTACTTTGTGGAATATCTTAGGANCTTAGAGAACGCGACACATCAAATGATTGATTTAGTCATTTAGGGGGTCTGCAGAGGATAGCTGGTGAAGGCGTGGGAGTGTCTGAGCTTGTGAAAAGCATCCAGGTAAGAGGACTTGTGAGAGCTCTGGCCCCTTGCTGCATGCCATGGGCCATCAAAAGTATTTAAGTTGCTTTTTGTATGTGTGTGGTATATGCGTGTATATGTGTTCATGAGTGTGCACATGCCTGTGCAGGTATATGGAGAGCAGAGGTCAACATCAGACGTCTTCCTCTATTGCTCTTCATCCTCTGCCCCCCAAGACAGTCTCTTCCTGAACCGGGAGCTCACCAGTTTGCTAGGCCAGCAAGTCCCAGAGGCCTTTCTGTCTCTGCCTTCCCCAGGGCTGGGGTTACAGGTGCATACTGCTATATCCACAGGTCCTGATGCTTGCACAGCAAGCATTCTACCTACTAAGCTAGTTCCCTAGCCATGTTTGGTTGTTTTTGTTGTTGTTCACCTCCTGCTTCTACCCCTGATCTAATGTAGCCATCAGGGACATCTGCTTTATTGTAACCATCATAGGACTCCTTTTATTTCCAATTAGTGGAATCCAGTGGACTTTGTAAAACCAACTGAAAAACAAACAAACAAACAAACAAACAAACAAAACAAAACCCAAAAAGATTCAATTGGACAGGCTACAAGGCAGTTTTCATAATTGTCATACCATTGCTTTTCTGTCTCCTCAACTAATTTCAGGTTACCATAGGGCTTTTCTCTACTTGTAAAGTTTTGCTCAGAGATTNTGACTTAAATGTAACTGTCTTGGGTTTTGTATTCATAGCACCCAAAATCAATGGACCAATGTCAAGAATTTAGGTCAACTATCAAGATGTTTAGTTAGTTGTGCCATGCAAAATAATCATCTCCACTAAGTCTTTAGAGAATTGAGTGTTAGGGCTGGAGAGCTGTCTTAGGGCTTAAGAGCATGGACTACTCTTGAAAAGGACCCAAGTTCAGTTCTTAACACCTTGGTCAGAATGCACATAACTATCTGTAACTCCATCTCCAGGGTATCTAACACCCTTTTTTTTGGCTTCTGTGGGAACTTTCACTCATGTGTGCATACCCACATATAGCCATACATACAAAATCAAACATAAAACAAATCTTAGAAAGAATTGAGTCATTTGATATTATTTATGTCAGTGCAACTTTTATTGTGTCTATTACATCTTAGTGAATTAAAGGGCCCCTGGGTGTTGTAGAATATTATTTTAGGTGTGTTTTGCTTATGTTGCATTTGTTTAACTCTGTGAAGCAGTATTACTTTGCCTGTCTCAAACACCTGATGGTCTGATAAAGAGCTAGACAGCCAATAAGAAGGCAGGAGAAAGGATAGGCGGGGCTGGTAGGCAGAGAGAATAAATAGAAGGAGAAATCTGGGAGGAAGAAGAAAGAGCAAGAGAATGAGGAGAGGATGACTCTAGGGGCCAGCCACCCAGCCAGCTACAGAGTAAGAGTGAAAGTAGGATTACAGAAGANAANGAAAAAGCCCAGAGACAAAAGGTAGATAGGATAATTTAAGATAAGAAAAGCCAGCAAGAAAAAAGCCAAGCTAAGGCCAGACATTTATAACTAAGAATAATCCTCCCTCCCTGTGTGATTTATTTGGGAGCTGGATGACGGGCCCCCAAAAGAGCAAAAACAACCACCACCACCTGGGTTTGCTCTCTGTGACTGTAACACTGTCTCTGAGACAATGAACTTAAAAAGAGGAAAGTTTTATCTTGGCCCAAAGTTTTGAAGGTTTGATGCTGAGGTCGATTGAGCATGTTGCTTTGGGCCTGCAGCATTTCAGAAGNACAGGAGGTAGCGAAGCAACTTACCTCACGGCTTGTGATGGAAGAGAAAGATGAACTCCATTCCCTTCGAGATTATACCCCTAGTGCTCTAAGAAACACCTCAGGACTCACCTCTGAAAGTTTCTCCCCAAAGCACCAGAGCCTAGAGACCAAGCCTTCAACACATGGACCTTTGGAGGACACTTAACAGATCACAACTGCCCTTACTTTGAAATATCAGCTTGCATTGACTTAACTTGATTGTGCTCTCTGAAGAATCAGGGTGTGGTCCAAAAGAGAAGTCCTTCTCTTAGGAAAAGATAACTCTGTTCCATATTCAAAGCAGAGAGAGGGAGACAGAGAGAGGGAAAGGGAGTGAGAGAGAGAGAGAGGGAGGGAGAGGGAGGGGGAGGGGGAGAGGGAGAAAGAGAAGGAGGGAGAGGGAGGGGGAGAGGGAGAGAGAGAGAGGAGAAAACATTTTTCTTTGTTTTCTTTTGGGGAATAATCAAGTATCATTTGACACCATCCCTGAGAAATAACTATCATCTAAATCTACATAAGAATATGAAGCAGGCCATGTCTTTCCACTAAGATTTCATGTCTGTCCCCAGAATCCTGCTTCTACTAATATCTATGAATAATGCCTGACACTGCTTTCTATGATGCCCCTGTCAACATGACATTTATAAACCTGCCTTTGGGCTTTCTGACAGTTCAACAGTTTGATGGGACAGTCCTGGTGCTGAGGCTGTGCATTCAGGTCCATACATCTTTAGAAATCAAAGTAATGTCTGCTGAATGCAAACACAAAGCAAGGGATGTTTCTCTAGAACCTTCCAGCATCAGGGTTTAGTCACAGATGGGACAAGTTCACNTGCTGTCACACCAAGAAGCTGCTAGCTTACCTTTGCAACAATCTTCTTTATAACTTTGGGTTGATTCCCTATTCTATTCCAAAGATATAAAGATCAATAAAATAGAGTAAAATACCCATCACTGCTTTGAACCCCGAAGAAATGTCTGAATTAGATACTTATTGTGTCCCAGTGACTCTGTTGGCACCTGCCGATTTCAGCCCATGCCATCCCCTCAATGGATCCACTAAAGGCACCTGTCACTTTCTATGATTGTAAGTACTGAAGGCAAGGATGAAAGCGTCACAACTGAAAAGCACATTGTCATAGCAAGATTCTAGCAAGCCTCCACCACTGCTACCCTCAAAGATGCTTCTTACAACCTAGGTCCCTTGGAAATGCAAGATCAAGGATGCCTCTTCTCTTACAAGCCATTATATTGCCTTTCAGAGTTTCCTCCAAGGCCAGCTTTATTTCTTAAGACAATCCCAGATTAAACAGAGCCCCTCTGAGATGAGCTGTCTTAACTTTTGTTTCACTTCAGCTCACTTAAATATTGTGGCTTTCTACACTGTTGCTGGGCACAGAACAGGCATCCTCTGAGCGCAGAGAGCATCTTTTCCTAGGCGCATCAGGGCTCTAACCGATGACTTAAAAACAATTTTTTTGAATTGTTCTATCTGAAATTTCCCCTTTTGTGGTTTCAGTTATTTACTGTCAACTATGGCCTAAAAATACTAAATGAAAAATTCTTGGTGCAAATAATGAGTTTTAAATCATGTGTTTCTGTGTGGCATGGTGAAATCCTGTTTCCACAGAAGTATGAATCACCCTCCTCTGGTGTGCTTACCCTGTATGCAGTACCCTCTGTTATCATGCTTTAGGTGTCTCAGTTATCAGAGAAACTTGCAGTAGCATCGTGTTTGGGTGAGAGTAATTCTTATTTACCTAATAATGGCCTCAAAACACAAGAATAGCAATGTTGGAAACTATTATAGAGTATTGTCCTTATGGCCCCACTTTGTTAGTCACAACTCTTCTTGTTCTGTGCCTCATTNACTGTGGGTGCATGGGGTGGACACANATACACACATAAAAAAACCCCAGTGTTTTCCCATACAGTTTAGTTTTTAAATTAGCACAAAATAGTAGATTTCATTATATCTTCATACATGCATACAGTGCAGGCAAGAAATCTGAGGCACAGAAAAATTAGGTGATTTATCCTAGGACACCCCACTAGCCAAGGGCAAGATGAACACAAACTTCAGAGTATCTGATTTCCAGTTCAGTAGTTTTTTCCTTTCTTAAGTTTGTCTGAACTTGCTTAAAATTAAACTGTCATTTTTCTTTAAGAGTCCAACTTTCTCTCTCATGGTTCCCCAGTAATATTAATATACTATCTATATGTATATATTTATAAAATATATATAGTAAAATAATACACACACACACACACACACACACACACACATTTGAAAACGTGAGTGTTGAAGTGAGAGCTCACATTGTCTATTACCGAACTGTCATCAAGACAGGAACTCTTAGACCCTTGGCACTCACAGATGCCCCAGAGAGAGGTCACAGAACCAGAAGGGCCACTCTCTATGATTGTCACTGGGGAGTGTTGCTGGGCTCTGCTGCTTCTTACCTTTCCTTTCTTGTTCTGTTAATGAGTAGTCCCAGCACACAGTTACACTGGCTCACCCAGTCTTGCAACATTCTTTTTGTAACTCAAAACTGGATCCCTGCTCTTTGCACACACTGTCATATACAGACACGAGAACATGCTCTGTGCTCTATCGACCAGCGAAATGAATGACCTATAAGCAATGGTAACTGGTACAACAGCAAACTGATATAGAAGAGGAAGCAGGAGGGAAGGGGTTAAATTTATCTTGGCTTGAGGATACAGGTAGGCATACAAGTAGGTCTAGAAAAGGNGATGATCAAGGAGATGAGCTATGGTCATGCAGCTGAAAAGGCGTCATCACCGTGGCAAAGACTGGCTGGTCATTTAGGATTCTGTCCTAGGCTTCCTGAGAAGTTCTATCTCTCTGTGTGGCCTGGAGCCACAGGGACTAAATAGCCAATAAAATCTGCTAGAATTGATGCGTGCTACGTCAAGGCCTGGCCTGTAGACTTTCTCACGCGCAGTTCTTCATGTGTGCTACAGAGAGTACAGCATCTGTAAGCCATGTGTGGAAGATGGTTACTATGGCTTGTGTCTAGAATGTTCTCTAAAGGCCCATGTATTAAATGGCTGGTCCTCAGCTTAGGTCCATTAGAAGGTGGGCACATTTAAANGGTAGGGCCTAATGGGGTGTCATTAAGCTCTGATGTCTGTGGGTAATAAACTTCTATGATGTACGTGTGTGTACATGTGGTGTGTATGTCAGAGTGGGCATGGGTGTGGAGGTCAGAAAATAACTTTNCAGAGTCAATTCTCTCCTTCAGTGTTCACATAGATCTGGGGATCAAATTCAGGAGAGTAGGTTTTTGTATCAAATGCCTTTACCCACTGAACCCTCTTGCTGGCCCATTTTNNNGNNNTTTNA
>LZPO01027513.1:118542-144756 GCA_001675575.1 Neotoma lepida | reverse complement strand
ANTTNNGGGGGGGGTTATTAAGGCAGTATCATTTCTTTTTATTTTAAAAAAACATTATTTTATGTATAACAACAAAATTTACACANCAAATAGTGCTGCTACAGACTGATTTGATATGCCTCTAAACAAGAAAAAAAGAAAAGTTTCAGCTTACAACCCCTCCCCCCACAAATTAAAATATCACTTTTTCTAAGTGGGTCAATGTGAGGAATGTATTCAGTGACTTGCCATGGTAACTAGTTATGTTTAATCCTTATTGCATGACTGGTCAATGGAATTGTAAAGAAACCACTGCTTCAAAGAACTGACATGTGTTGGATTCTTTGGGGACTCAAAAACTGTTCTCACTACTTCCGTATCCAGAAAGTGAAATTTACATATCCACCATGTAAAAAGAAAAACAAACAAACAAACAAAACAAAAAAACAAAAACCTATGATGGGATTGAAACTAGGGAGTGGGGAAGCATTATATCCTTTATACCTGGGGTATTTCTAAAGCTGCAATTGCTAAACCCAGAATTCTGGATTTAGTTAAACTATATCCAAACAAATCAAACTAGTGAAGCTGGTTTAAAAAGATACAATCAACAATCCTGGCTTCTGAGTTACCTGGAAATGAGTTGACGGGGAGCTGGGTCCAAATACACTGCTTACTTGGAAAATTCCATTCNAGATATATTTGGTGCTTTATCCGTAGAGAAATCACTTCAGCCCTGATTGGAACATTGCTGTTTTTACCAGATAACATGGCTTGCTCCTCAGCCTGTGGGTGCTCCAGCAAGCCCAGTTTGCCTTTTAGTGCTTAAGCAAAAAGGAAGGCTGGGAATGGGGTGGGGTAGAGTGGGGTGGGGTGGGGTGTTGGGGAGGCAAAGCCTTTTCCCTATAAAGAGATGACCGGCAGTTGACAAGGAGCCAGGAAAAACAAAGAAGGAAGCATGCTCTGTGTCTAGATGATGTTTCTGGCCTTGCCCACCAGTGACCTAGGGTTCTACACTCTAACTAGGTCACATCACACTTCCTTCCGTTGTCATTGCCAGGTCAGATAGTTCCCACACAAAATAACCCATCGATTTTTATGTTTCCTGACACAATAAAAAAAAAATGGAATACGTTAGAGAATTTTAAAGANAAAAAATGTCTAGACATTGACATTCCTTTGGCAGCTTGTAGTCATTCATTTAGGCATCTGTATTGGTTATCTATTACACAACAAATGAGTCTAAGGCTTGTGCTGGCAATGCCAAGGATTCCTTTTCTGGTAAAGTTTTTGAGGGCAGGGAAGTGAGAATGGCTAGGATGGGTATTCTGACTCAGGGTCTCTTATGAGGCAATGAGCCAGATGATGTCTGGGATGTGGCTGTGTGAAGGGTGGACTGGGTTTGAGGGTCTGCTTCGGGAAGTTTCACTCAATGTGGCTCTAGGCTCCATTATGCTGCAGGGCTGCACACAGTATGCCAGCTTTCTTCATACACAGTGAGAGGTTCATGCCAGAATGAAGAAAACTGGATGTTTTGGGGAGAACTGTCATGAACTATGACTATAACTATTTATATGTTATGAACTATGTTTATAATTATTACATAGTTAATAACAACTATGGTATAGTTGGGCTTGGAGATATTTTCCCAACTTTCCTTTCCTACTGGTATTGTAGGCTACAAAACGGCTACAGTAGCAGTCAGGCAGACAAGACAGTTATCTTTGANCTGACTGAGTGTCCTCAATATCCCAGACAAAGCAAAAAAGTAAAAATCCTAGATGAAGTCTCTAGTTGAAGACATCCTGGGCTTTATGGCTTCCTATCTGATGTCATGCGTATTGAGATGTTGTGTATTTATCAGCATCAAATAGACTTTCATGCAGCTAAATATTGGCATTGTTCTCCTTGGAAATTTTGTTTTCTGGCCAGTCGGCTTGTTGATAAATTGCATGGACCATAAAAAGTAGAACACGAAGAAAGTCAATGCTGTGAGCCACACATGATTTGTAATATTAGTGACATAGCGTAAATTACATACTCACAGTGGGATTGACTTACTCAGCAGCTCCCTTAAACTGCTCCCTTTGATTAATAGAGAAGTGAAGGCAACTTTGGGTAACCTTGGGTGCTTTGGTGTGTGTTGACTTTGACTGATGTCAGGGAAGCATTGGTTCTAAGAGCTGACTCTGTAGCACGCCACAGTCCTAAACAGAAGACAATGGCTTCAGTATCAGCTCCTAGAAAGGCAAGGCCAGAGTGGAAGGGCCCTTGGTCATAAACTAGTACAATCATTCCATTTTCACATCATAGAGGCTGAAGCTCACAGAAGGGGAGGAACTCATTCTACATTTTCCAGTGGTTGGTGGCAAAGGTGCAATGGCCAGTCAGATCTCCTGGTTCCTGTCCTGACTTTTTTCNCTGGAGGAGTCCATGTCTCCTCTTGCAATACTGCCACAAGTCTCCTGAGCAGGAGCCTACTGGCTGTCATTAGCTTTTTCAGCACTCTTATTCTTTGGAAATTGTTCTTCAAACATTTGCAAAATGTAAGAATGTGATGATAGACAATTTATGTGTACATGCATGTGTGTGTGTGTGTGTGTGTGTGTGTGTGTGTATGCACACGTGTGTGCAAAGTACAACTGAGAGCTCCGTCTACTGAATTTTTTTTTTTCTAGATGGGGTCTCTCAATAGTCTGGAACTTGTCAGGTAGGCTAGGATATCTGGACACTAAACCCTAAGGACTTACCTGTCTCTGCCTCTCTAACACTGGAATTGCATTCATGTACCACCATGCTTGGCTTTTTAAAAAAATGTGGCTTCTGGGGAGTCAAACTAAGAGAACCTTGTCCTTTCAAGGCAAGCATTTTGCTGACTAACTTATCTGTTTAGGCTGAGAGACAAGATTTTTGTAGACTTACTATTTCTAGGAATTGTTCTTAGACTCATTTAATGCCCCCAAACCCTATAAGGTTGGTATTACAACCCTTCTCCTTTGATAGCTGAGGCATTCACTCAAGGTTGCATGGGTAGTAAATGTTAGCCATGGCCTTGAAATCCTGGCAGGTTAGCTCTGGCACTCATGACTTTGGCAGTAGGCTATAACTGATTGTGATGTTTACCAACAAAGCTTTTCCACCGAGCTGAGGTGATTTGGGCAGGAGTCTTCCCTTGTGCCGCCTATGAATTCCTACTTAGGCTTAAGGATCCACAGTAGTCCAGCCCCTTTAAGGACATCTTCCAGTACTGCCTCTAAGATGGGAGGCCNTTATTTTACAGCCAGATTCTGGGATTACGCCTCACTGAACACTTTCCTATTCCACAGTGCAGTAGCTGTTTTTTCTAGCCAGCCCAAGGCAACGACATGCAGTGGGTTAGAAAGGGAAGCTCTGGGTCTTTGTCCCAGGGTAGTGATTGGTTCTGATACCAGCCATCAAACCATCTGAGCATTGAGTGTGTAGAAAAAATGTCGGCCATCCCATAATCNTTGGTGAAAGTGCTGATCCAAGCAAGACTTGTTAACGTATGCTACAGCCCAGCATCAGATGTTGGGGCAGCAGCTGGTCACTCCCAGGTTGCTCAGGGCATACAGGCAAAGTTCACTTTCCTACCTTACAGACCCAAAGGTAGATGCTTTACCAAGAAGCCAAATGGAACTCCATGCACCAATTGCACCACCCAAACCCACAGGCCTCCCGAGGAGGTACAAGGCAAAGCACTGCACTATTCCTGGGGATTTCCTCCCATTTTTTTCAGCAGCTAGATCACACCTTAATTCACACACCGAGCAGCTCTCTGATTTGAAGCATGCAATTTGATGTTGTTCTACAGCCACAAAGCTGTGCAGGCACCGCCATAAGATAATTTTAGGATATTTCATCACCCTTCCCCCTAAATCTACGCCCATTAGCAGTCACTCCCACACCCTGCTCTCCTCCCCAGAGCCACAGGAACTAGACCCCTTTGCCTTTGGCGTCAACCTGCTTTGTCTATAGACCTGTTTATCTGGGACAGTTCGTCTATGCAGAGTCATNACAGCTAGCATCTTTCACCTGACGTGTTTTTGAGGTTCACCCAGATACTAGAACTAAATTTCTTTTTATCACAGGGCACTGGGNGGCTGTACTAACTTTCACTTATCCATCAGTGACTAGACACCTGGGCTGTTTTCGAAGTGTTCTGTATTACATGCATATGCCTTATTGTATTTCTCTGTCAGTTAGTAGACACCCTGGTTGTCTCCCCCTTGGGCTTCTATTAGCAACGTTGCTATGGACACCTATGAACACATGTCTGTGTGGACCCATATTTTCATTTTTTCTGAGTGTACACCTTAGGGTGGAGTTGCTGGCTCCCGTGGCGAGTCTGTGTTTCTGTTTGAGGATCTGATACTGTTTTCCGAAGGCCACTGTGTGTTCTCACCAGCAATGGCAAGAAGCATTGGGTCTTCTTGTCAAGCATGTTTTATCTGCTTAATGAGAACTGAGGTTTAATTTCCANTTTATANANCACATTGGGAGGGAAAACAGTTAATGGACTCGATGAAGAAGCAATCAGAAAGCTCAGAGGTGGGCTGTGCAGGCCTGGCCTGCTCTCCCTACAAAGTCAGTGTGCAGCATCCTGAAATAGAAGGGCTGGTCATGACTTTCAGGTTGAAAAATGTTAAATAATCTGATGTGCACATCTTAATTAGGTTCTGGTTAGAACAAAGCATTCTAAAATATTTTTTTTTTTTGGATTAAGTTGAGACCTTTAAGTATAATGGAACTAGGAAGTTATAGTTTTCTTAGATATTTGAATTGTAGTTATATGGGATAAAGTTCTTATTTTTTAATTTTTATTCTTTTTTTAAGAGTTATGGTTGACTTAGGGGCCGATGTGCTACACATACAGCTTACTTTTGAGTTGTTTAGTGACCCTTTTTTCCCTGTCTCTCTGTTTCTCTCTCTTTTGGCCCACCCCTCTTGTATACACAAAACTAAAGTCAGCAGCTGTTAGGGNTCTCAGTTAATAGAAGGGTGTTCAGCCCCTACTCCAAAAGCTATTCTCACTGTTGACAGTTTTTCATANTAAAAGTTGGACAGGCAAGAGATTATTTGCTCCATGATTTACAGTTTNAGCCATGTCATCCTGGGAAATGAATTTGCAATCATTTCAAGGGCAAGAGCCCTGCTTTGTATGGCTGTAGCCTTAGTACNAGGGTCAGTGTTTGGGGCCTTGCAGGCTTCTATCGCTAATGTCTGCATACAGGTGCCTGTCGTTAACCAGGGCAATAGAGAAACTCACACTGAGGAGTAATTGTAAAAGGATTGCTGGAGTAGAAGGCAGCCTGACATCCTTCACTCTTTATAGCCAGAGCCTGGGAAATGAGAGGGTGGTAATTGCAGTCATGTTCCCGATGCCTGCCAGCAAAACAAAGTTTTCTAACTTTNCTCCCAGAGCAGTTGATGAAAAAGAAAATAGAAATCGGCCAGTCTCCCAATTAGCATCACTCAAGTTCACTGCTGTTTCTGCCCAAGCTCAAGCAAATCTGAGAAGGAAAATCCTGAAACAACACACAACCCCTGGGGTGCTGAGTGCTTACTATTGTCTTAAGGAGGGGGTTCAGAAAGCTTCTTGGTAGACATGCTCNATTCGGTTACTCATNGGTCACTTCAAAGACTAGCCTTGGTGGAAGGTGNCTTTCTGAGGGCTTGCAGTAATGTCAAAGATATCCGAGCTAAGGAANAGCAATGTTAACCTAGTATTGTTTTNAGAATTCCATTCATCCCTTGACTGCCACTGCCAGGAGATGGGAAAGAATTGTCTTCTGTCNCAACACAGATTTTTCATTTTGAAATAAGAACTTTGTCATTTCTTCTCTGCGGTATTAGTTTTAGGACAGTAGAGTAAATGCTAGAAATGTAACATGTGTCCTGGGAGGTACTGAAAAGTCAGTGTGGACAGNACGGANGTCTGCAAGACCACTCCTCATCCAAGACTCCTGTATCTCAATCCATTTGAANATGTCTAATTTCAAACATTTGCCTTATTATTTCTACAAACAAATGAAAATCTTAGACAATCCTTATTTTTGTATACAAGTCTGTATTTCTCAGATCTCTTATTTCCCACTTGTGATACAAAAACTTCATTTCTGCTGGGCAGTGGTGGTGCAAGCCTTTAATCCTAGCACTAAGGAGGCAGAGGCAGGTGGATCTCTATGAGTTCAAAGCTAGCCTTGTCTACAGATCGAGTTCCAGACAGGCTCCAAAGCTACAGAGAGAAACCCTGTCTCAAATAACAAAACAAAACAAAACACAATCNCTGTTTCCTCCTTTTATGTAGTAGATTTGACCAGATTTTGAAAAACATTTCACAAAAGTTGTTATACTGCAAGAATGGGCTGTTTTCCCGGAGACAGTTTTTTTTTTTTTTAAGAAAAGTCTGACCAGAGGCTCTGCATTGTAAGAACAAGGTTGGATTCGGTAGTCCATGCTTTTGATAAGTCATATATTCCAACTGTTGTGCCCAGGTTGAGACCCTCAAAGAGACCACCAGAGACTCGAGAAGTCCAGAATGCAAAAAGCAAGGTTTATTGGAGGTACAAGCCTAGGCAGGGAACTTGTCCAACAGCTCTTGGTGCCGAGAAGCAGGGAGGAGTTACTCTTTCTTTGTGAGGTTAGCTATTTAAAGGCAAAAACCACATGAAGAGTGATACAGGCCTTTACATCATATGATTGGGTAAAGGTGTGTATCCTTTGAATTTACTGGTTGGGGGTTACAGTTATCACTTTTGGGCAGGCCTGGACAAGTCCCAGGCTTTGCCCTTGAGCTGCCATGGAGGCTGGCTGACCTCACACGTTCACATTGACCCATGCACATAGCTCTAAGTTGGTGAGGGGTCCCAGACAGTAAACAGCTGGCTGAACCTTGAGCAGTCAGAGTANGTGCAGAAAGGGAGCTACTGCAAGGACTATGTCATAGCCTTCCCAGAAAGTGNTTGCTTAAGTCTCAGGACACTGAAATTGAGGCCTGATCTCTGANAGCATACTGAGCAGCCTGTTGTGGCATCTGCTTGGTCCTTTCACCAACCATGTAGTTGCCCATTACATGCTAACCTTTCTCCCCCAGAATGTGGGCCCAGCAATAGTTGCCACTAGATCTATAACCAGACTTCAGGCTNAGCAGGCTCCTAGAGAGGAGATAGAAAGTGTAGTCCATGAGGAGGTGGACTATACCACTAAAAAGCTTAATGAGTTTGCTAATTCATTCAAGCAGAAGTCTGGGGACTATGTGTGGGAATGGATTTTAAGAGCATGGGATAATGGTGGAAGGAGTATAAAATTAGATCAGGTTTATCAATACAGGTCCACTGAGTGGAAATTCTAAATTGAATGTGGAAGCTCACACAGTTTAAAAAGGCATCAAAAGTTTGTTTGATTGGTTGTCTGAAGCATTTGTCTAAAGATGGCCTACTTAGAAGGAGCAGGGATGCCTGATGCCTGATGTCTCTTGGATTAATGATGATGGAGGAATCTTAAGGCTCAGGGAAACATGCCAACTCTGTAACTACTATCCTGAAAACATCATTTGGTTAACGGCATTTAGCCCTTATAGGAATGGCACTGGTCCCCAGTAAGATTTCTAGGACAAACCAGACTTGGTGACTGATATCCTAGGCATTCAGGAAGCACAGGCTAGATTATAAAGTCAAGGTTAGTCTGGGCTATAGAATGACTTCAAGGCCAGCCTGGGTAAGTTAGCAAGAACTTTCTCAACAAATAAGTAAATAAATATTAAAAATATTTTTTTAAAGATTGGAGATATAGCTGTATTTACTTAGCATGTAGGAAGCCCCAGGGTTAATCTTTAGTATCACTATCAAAAACAAACCCAAAAACTCAGTGCATATGCACGTGTGTGTGTGTGTGTGTGTGTGTGTGTGTGCATTAGGATAGGGCCAACCCCACTGGAGTTCATGCAAGGGGAAGAAAATGAAGACAAAAATTAAATCATTTGTCTGTCTAAATAGTTCCTAAGATCTACTCCAGGAAAACACCTCTCTAACAATCCAATCAATAAATAGGCAAATGAACTGAACAGAAACTTCTCAGAAGATCAGGATGGGTGTTGTGGTGCACACATGTAGCCTGAGCACGTGGCAGTTGGAAGCAAGATGATCAGGAGTTCAAGGCCCATTTTGCTACATGAAGAATTCAAGGCCAGCCTGGGCTACATAAGCCCCTACAAGAAACAAACACACAAAAAGTACAAATGGACAGAAATTACATGAAATCATGTCTACTGTCTTTAGGCACCAAAGAGATGCAAATCAAAACTCCAGTGAAAGTCTACCTTAGGCCAGTCAGGGTGACTATTATCAAGAAAATAAATAATAACTAGTGACAGCCAGTGAAGTATGTCAAAAAAGAGGCAGTCTTCTTACACACTGCTGGTAGGTTTATGAATAAGTATAATCGCTATGGAAACCAGAATGAGGGTGCCTCAAAGCACTGAAAATGGAACTATCTATTCCATTCTGGGTATACACCTGGAATAGTCTATCTGAGCAATACCTGCACACCTGTACTGTCCATGGGAAAATATTTTGAAAAATGATGACTTAATAATTACCATAAAGAAAACTATCACGTTCACAAAATATTAGGAGGCAATCACTTGAATGCTGATTGCATTTGGTTGAAAAAATGATTATTAATTTTTAAAGTGTAATAATGAGGTTCTGGTTCTCCTTTCCTTGTTTTCTGACTGTCACATGCAGAAATATTTACAAATGAAACCACTTAATATATAAGCTCTGCTTTAAAACAATTTAGAGCAACTAGCTTGGAGTANGTTACCACAATGGAACATTGTGTGGTACTTACTCAAGGGTGTGCTTTCTTTTTCAAGGACATGTTCCTGCTTCAAAACTTCTTCTCTAACGGTGGAGATCTGAGGGCTATTTTGATGATAGGAACATTCTTAGGGAAATATCTCCACTTAACTTCGAATCCAGAGTTAGAGTGAGACAGTTGACCCAAGAAAGTGCTAAGTCCTCAAAAGAACACCTGCCAGCACCAGCTCAGGGCTTCCCTATACTACCAGCACTTGCTTGTTGGCACACTGACCCAGTAGAAGAGCTGACGCATCTCACTCATGCACACACCTCATCTCCCTGGATGGCACTTGCNGGGATCCTGGCATTGCAAGCCAGCTGTCTCAAGATCTTATTTAACAACTTATGACAAGGAGTTGCAGGGCTTCTCTGTCGCACTGTGAGCTCCAGGGACTTAGAGGCTCAATGGAGCAGAGGACAAGGATCTGGAGCTTGACTAGAGGATTAACCTATGACTCATCACTGTGTGGTTGTGGGGTTGGAACAAGCTCCTTTGGTTCTTCCTTCCTTTTTGTTTTTCTTTTTGTTTCCTTATCTATTAAATTAGAAGAATAGCAGTAATGATACCCCCGCCCGAAAAAAAGCAGTTGTGACTATTAAATGAGATACTGTAATGTCCTTGGGGACTGTTTAACGACTATCATTCCCATCAGCTCATCTTTCTGGCTGTTTGCTTGCAGGCACAGTTCCCTTTCTGAGTAGCTCAAACTCAAGTCCTTTGACTGCTTACTTTCTAACAAAGATAGGGAAACAGATTAGAAATGAATGGTAATCTATAGTTTCCAGGCAATNATGACATACCTTTCCCCAAGAAATCAAGCACCTTAAAATTCCTATAATGTTATGAGCTCTTCAGAACACTGGGTAATTTCCTCCGTTTTAGGACTAGGGAATATGACTTAATGTCCTCTTAGATTNAGGGATGACAGTTAATCTGTATTAAAGGTATTAAACCAAGGGAAATTACACTCAGATTGAAACTCAAAAGAATACTATTCTCTTGGTCACAAATTAGAGAAATCAGATTTCTCAGAATAACCTCAAAGCAAATGTGTTGCCTGATACACACAGGGAATGTCTGGGTAGATTTGCTTCAGGAATTTCATTTAGTATTGGATATATGAATTTTTTCATATCACTGGAATCAAATTATTAATTCATTAAAAGTACTTTGATAACTGTTAGAAAATATGTTTTCCTTCTTTGAAAAAAAATGTTCAAATGAGAAGGGCAAATGATATTACCTCAATTTAGTTNATTTAAAGAGGCATTGGTTTTATTTGCGTGTCTCTGTGTGTACGTGCCTCATGTGTGGGCTGTCCTTGGAGACCAGCAAAGGGCATCGGATTCCTGGAGCTGGAGTTACAGATGATTGTGAGCTGCCTGACTTGGGTGCTGGCAGGTGAACCCAGGTCCTCTGAAAGACCAGCAAGCACTAACTGCTGAGCCATCTATCCAGCCCCAACATTTAAAACATATATTAACATCATGCTGACTTAAATACATCATCTTGGAAAAACAGAAAGAGAGAGAGAGAGAGAGAGAGAGAGATTCTGCAGTGAAGGGCCCAGATTCTAAAATATTCCTTTCAAGCTTATTTTCATGAAGTTTCAGTTCTTTCTCATAAGAAAGGACTCAATCAGCCAGGTGGTTTGGGGAGGCTAAGGAGGAAGAATGAATGTATTTCAAANTATATTCATATACTTTCAATCCATGTTATTGTCACTATGACCTCTTTGACTTGAAAGAAAATCTACCACATATANTCAGAAAAATTAAACAGTGTAAGAATATTCTGATTTCATCCGGTGAATAACTATGGAGAAAGAGTGTGGTCTGGGCTGGAGATTCTGTAGACTAGCTTGTATTGGGAATATTATTTAACTTTTACCAAGTTTTGGTTTTGTCATTGGTTAGCGTTTACTGTGAAAATGTCAGAGTGAAACCTATTTCTTTGTATGTTAACAAAACAAAACAAAACAAATNTTGATCTGCAGTAGCAGATTCAAGAATTGACAGGTATAGAATTTGGAAATGTTAGCAGAGCACACACTAAACATGAGCTGTTACTGTTATCCTTAGTCAACGAACAGTTGTCAAGTGACTAATGGAGTTTTAAAAAGTGGTTCTACCTGGTAGGACATTTGGAAACAGAGAATAAATCCTTCAGACTCCCTTCTTTTCCCTCTGAGAATCAACCCTCTTCTGTCCCNACAACCAGATATGAAACAGGTCTGTGTCCTCTCTCTTTGGAATATGATGATTTCAATTCATTAGGTTGTTTTGTAACCTCAGCTCTCTGAGGGCCTGAAAAGGTGTTTGTTTTGTAGCTTCTATTACTTCTGGCTGCCAGTATGGAGTGGCATTCTTCATGGGATCTAGTTCCTAACAGCAAGGGGAGTCACCTCTTCTCCCTTTGACACTCTTGAAAGNGGCTCCCTTAACCACGGCTGAGAGACAGACAAAGGCCTGGACACCGCCTAGCTATGTGAATCGCCCTGAGAAAAGAGATGCCAATGCCTCTTATAGGTTCCTTTGCAGCTTCTTTGCTGTTCACTGTAAGGCTTTTGGCCAGNAACTAGATAGATGGACATGTTTCCTAATGTGTCTCAAATCTGGGAGTGTCAAATAGTTTGAAAATGGGCACAGCCAAGAAAAAGATGGTCCTGCCTTATGAGCTGTCTGCGGAAGGACAGTGGTTTTTTTTTTTCCTTCTTATCCCCCCATTTTGTTTTTCTGTGATTAAACAAATCAGGAAGCTTTTGTGTGCNTTTAAATGACAAGCATACATAGACTGGCTTTCCCAGTTTTACCCAGTGTGAAGAGTGAGTAGACACAGTTTATTTTCTCACTGTATAGGCAACTCATCCCGTGCTGGAATGAAAGGTGAATGAGGGTACATACCCACAGCCTCTTGATGGATGACATAGTTACTGTCTCTAAGGAAATTTTCTAATCAGTTTAGCGCTTAAGATTGCTAGTGGTTCCTCTTGATGTTAAATGTCAGGGAGTTTATTACACTGTTTTATTACTCTGTTAGAACGATATTATATAATCTTAGCCATATACATTCTCTTTATCCTTTTGACCCCCTTATGCTCCTGAGCAGAACATTTAGATTAGAAATAAACATACTTAACTGGTAAATATGCCACCACTTGTTATTAATCCTCCATTTCAGGCCTGAAAAGAGGAATGCTGTATATTCCTGTCATTTACTATTGAGAGTGAGGTTTTACAGAGAATAAGTAGAGGTGCAAAGTGGCTTGTGTCTGATGGTGTTTCATTGTCAGAACTTGTCTCAAGGTAAGGTGAGAGCTGATAATCCTGGCCTATCTCAAGGATGTAATTCTTTCCACAGATGGGGAAAAACTGACACTCATTCAAACAGATCAAGTAGAAGATGAAAGTATTTAGGGTCAGCTAGAGTCAGAGAGAAAGGAACATCTTATAGAGACCACAGTGGTGTCTGATGATAAATGAATGGCAGTTATATTCATTGTCTTCCAAGCTCTTCTAGAAACCCATTCCCTTCTGGCCCATTGAACATCAAAAAATAAAGAGATCTTAGCTAATGACATGAGAAAGACCAACATTTTGGATGTTTACTTCTAACAGTCTACAGTCATTGACTTAAGGCTAGGGTTTTGTTTTGTTTTTGGCCAACCACATAATTAAAGAGGCTTCTATACAACAACAGCAATATTGCAAGGACAGGGAAAGAGACTTAGACAGTTCTATAGTAGAAGCAGCTAGAAAAACAAGACTCTACTTCATGTGCATGTCAAAGACTGAGAAATAAGCCGAAGGCCAAGATCAGAGGACGAGAAAACCCTTTTTGTTTTGCAGCAAGGCATCTCCTCACTGTGGGTACTCACTGGCCTGGATAAAAAGTGTCAAACTGTGATGCAATATGCACCCACCTAACTCACCAACCAGAAGGTCTTGAAAGAGTTGTAACTTAGTGTTTTATCATTGCATGGTACCTGTGTGACACCTTTAAGGATCTAGAATGCCTTAGTGTTACTGCTGTTGGCATGGTGGTGTATAACTTGCCAGCCACTGGGTAAGGAGCAGTGAAAACTAAACCTGGCACAGAATGAAAAACCCATCAAGGGAATAAAGCTTGGCTAAGTCCTGGGCTAGAGCTATTAGTCTCAGGCCAGTGGTCCAGGCCTGTTGGTCACTCTTCCCTGAGTTGGAAATGGATCCACAGATGCTGGATAACATTGAAAAAAATATCCCAGAAGAGCTTCTCAAGCTATAACCATCATTTACATGGTTTGTTATGTCTAGATACATAGGCCCCTTCTTTTCCCAGTTGGCTCAAANACAGTCCTGGTGTGTGATTAGAGTGGGCAGAGGATTAATGCCCTTTTTAACAACAGCAGTCAGCCACAGAAGGCCAAGAGATAATTTCTTTTTAAAGTGTGCTATCAATCTGAGTGTGATGTGTGGCTGGCTTTCCAGTTGGAGTATAAGCCTCAGGAAAAGCTCTCCACCCAGCTCCCTTACAGAGAATTTTGAAATGAGTTTTGATCAAAGAACACCCAGAAGCCGAAGAATCCCAGTGCCTCCTCTCAGACTATGAGACTTGATGTGCAGAAATATAAGGGCAGGACCAAAGGTGGGACCAGTTATGCCTGCTACTCTAGCACCCAAGGTCTACCCTACGTGCAGTCAGTCCTTGCCTTCAATTGGTGAAGCCATGGTTATCAAGGATAATTAAATCAACAAGTATACATGTTTAAAGAATCAATTTTAAGAGTATTGATAAACTTGTTAGTAAATCTCTACCCAAATAATTCTATTATTTATAGCACTTGTCTTCAGAGTTTCCCTGAGAATGTTAAAGAGATCAGTGAAAAAGAAGAGTCATATGGGAAGGCAATTTTTTTTTTAAGTCAGAGAATCAGTCTTTAGTTTTGCTAGAATGTCAAAAGCAATAGTTCTCAAGTCTAACTAATCCCTAAAAACATCTGGAGAAAAAAATGTAAGCAGATCCTTCGTAATTCTTAGATATTTCTAATTCATTGGTTTGAGGTGTGTCCTAGGCATCGCCATTTTAGTAAATTCCATAGTAAGATGTTCTGTTGTTTAGTTTTGGNANCAACTGGCCCAGTGGTATTTGAAAACAGACAGTTGATGTTAAAGTTAAAATTAAGTCTATTTAGTCATCATATACCTTTGATGTACTAGCAGGCATTAGGCAGCAGATATGCACTGTTTTATAAACGTATGTATCTATAGTCTGTGATAAATGCAATTGGAGTGAGTGGACNGGACATGATGAGGGGAAGCCATTAGGACATAGCTACAGACTGTGATAAATGCTACTGGAGTAAGTGTGTGTGAGATGTGATGTGGGTAAGCTAACAGGAACATTCTATTTAGAACAGAAACTTGGAGAAGAGAGTTTGAAAAGTTGGCAATAAACTGGGACCTGAGGAGACAAGGTGGAAGAATACACCACTGAAAGTCATGGCCAATGTGCAATGAAGTAAGAGTCTCACATTTAAGAGCCAGAAGGAGGCAGTCAGCATGGCTGGGGAATGAGCTGAGCAGGGGTGGTGGGCAGTGGNACATCCAAATTAGACATTCATTCACATTATGGGTTCTTCCTTCTAATTTCTCCTTTTCCTCCTTTGAAGATGTGGCTTCTGGTCTACCTATCCTCTCTGGATCTCTCCCCTGCNTAGCTCGTGCCTGCTTTGAGCTCAGATGGGACCGTCCTTTAAGAGTCCTGAGAATTAGTCAATACATCTTTAGTAGCTAATCCTACATTTCTTCAGTCTGTTCTCCTTTTTTCATGTAGCCTTCTGTCATAGAAGATGGGATTCTCAGCAGAAAACAGTACATTTACAACCATAGGAAACCAGCCTTTGGTTTGTGTCACACCTTATTTCTACCTTTGTTAATTCCATGACCTAACTGAACTTAATCAGGAGCTCATTATCTACTTAAAACATTATGCCACTCCCATCCTTGACCACTTAAAACATTATGTCACTTCCATCCTTGACCATAAGCTCCTGGGGCAGGATTCATGTTGTTTCATACCCAGCACAACAAGCCCAACCAGAGTCTGGGCTGGAATCTCTTGTTTTATTTTTTTTCCTGCTTTTACCACCTGTTTGGTTCAGGGGAACCATCTGCACAGAGTGAATGTAGGCGAATGCTAGAGCTAGTGTAAATGTGAAACAAACACACAAAGCCGTGATGAGTGTGGGCTTTGTCTGAGCTGAGGTTTTTCTTGTGTTTTCTGCCTTATGGAAGCTAATGGATGGCTTGTGCCATTTGGGTCTTGCTTTTGGCTAAAAAGAAACAGATCAATTAAGGTAGCAATATGATACCTGGTTTAGACATCAGCAGAGACACTGAATCTTAATGGGACATTGTTGATTATGCCATTGTGCCTTCCATGTGTCTTTGTGAGAGTGTCTGTGTGTCTTGTGACAGTGATTTAGCTTTAGCTTATGGTTTGCTTTGGTTCTTTCAGAACTAGACCACATTTGACAGAGTTTCTATTTTATTTCAGTCAGTACCATATTTAACTCATTTTAAGGCAAAGGTTATATCCTCAAAAAAATTACATCGTCTCTCCCTTCACTTTCCTCCTCCCAAGCCCTCCTATATACCTCTCAGTTCTCCTTCAAATTCATGGCCTCTTTTTTCACTAATTGTTATTGCATGCATATACGTAAATACATATATATCCCTAAATCTAACCTGTTTAGTCCATATAATTTTACCTGCATGTGTGTTTTCTGGGCTGACTGTTTGGCACTGGACAACGAATTAGTGAGTTTTTCCTGAGGAAAGAGCACCTCTTCCACTCCTAGCTTTCCTCGGTTGCCTGTAGTTCTTTGTATAGGATTTGGACCTTGTGAGCCTTTCCCTTTTCAGTTTTGCATGTCCATTGGTGTCATCCTCGTTCAACTCATGTTTGGGCAGTCATGTTGGTGAGACTTTATGGGTGTAGCTTCAGAAGTTACTAGAAGACACTATCTCACAGCAAGGCTGTTGATCCTCTGGCTTTCATAATATTTCTGCACCCTCTTCCACTATGTTCCTTGAGTCTTAGGTGTGGGAGTTTTTTGTGGATGTAGCCACTGGGGCTGGGCTCCATAAGTTTGCATTTTGATTGTTCGTGGATCTTCTGTAGTGGTCTCCATTTGTAGCAAAGAGAAGTTTTTCTCGATGAAAGGGTAAGACTCCATTTTCCT
This sequence comes from Neotoma lepida, assembly GCA_001675575.1. Lineage (NCBI taxonomy): Eukaryota > Metazoa > Chordata > Mammalia > Rodentia > Cricetidae > Neotoma > Neotoma lepida. The sequence continues at coordinate 128,669 of LZPO01027513.1, read as the reverse complement.
CTGGGTTTATCTATGGGTATAAGAACAAATGTTCATAAATTGTTGTTAGGATTGTTCTGGTTTAGTAGATTAGAGATTGTAGATTCTCCTTAAATAACAATAACATCACTAGCATTGAGTAGTTAGCTAGGTTGATAGTACTAGGCATGATTTCCTTCATTAAGCAGATCTTAAATCCAATTAGAGAGCTGTTGGTGCTGCCCCCAAATATGCATGCCACTACTGCACCTGTATGGCTATCCTGCCATGTTAGTTACTAATGTGGTTCATCGGCATCATAACTGGGGAAGACTTCTGGCTGCTTCCCTCCTTAGAAGCTTGCATGATACCTTCTGATATGAAAGCTAGTCCTCAGGGAAGGGATATTAATGTCAGTTACAGCTCAGCAGTCTCTGAGCCTCCCTTTTTTTAAGTGTATGGTGTCTTCAGCAATTGGGACTTACCTTCTACCTCTGGGCAACCAAGGGCAACACTAGTAGGCTATATGTTTCAGGAGTCTCTTGGACAGCCTTGGCCAACAGCTCAAAAAGAGAGCTTCTCATGTCTGGTACTGGGGTTTTGGTTAGGTTGTCTTTGGCTCTTGGAGGGAGCACCATCAGCTCAGAAGAGGAAAGTTCATTAAAACTATATGTGTATATTTACTAACAGAATTATGTGTTTTATAGGTTTTGTAAATAGTTAATAATATGATTTCTTATGGCAGAGGATGTGTCATATACAACATAGTATTCCAATACTGAGCACAGAGAATGGCTTATGAATATCATTATGCTTTATTCTTTAATTTTTAACTGTTTAAGTTTTTTTTTATTATTTTAAATTATGTGTTGGTATATGTGGGGAGTGGGCATGTGCATGTGAGTGCCAGTACCTATGGAGGCCAGAGACATCGGATCCTTCTGGAGCCAGAGTTACAGGTAGTTGTGAACCACCTGTCTCTGGTGTTGGGAATGAAACCTGGATCTTCTGCAAAAGCAGTGTATTAGCCACTGAGCATCTCCCAGTGTCTGGTTTTGCTTGTTTGTTTGTTTTTGTTTTGATTTTTAGATAGGGTCTCACTATGAAACCCAGTCTGGACTTGAATTTGTCATTGTTTTGCCTTAGCCTCTTGAATTATGGGATTAATTACAGATGTGTGCACTACACTCAGCAATTATTCATTTCATCATAGAAGATGCAGGTGCTGGGGTATGTGGGTATTTCCTGTNCATATTATTATATAATAATGAGGTACATTGATTACATTGTATTGAAGCTTTAAATGAAAACACTAGGTCAATGCCATCACAAACTCTTATCTGGATCCTCTAATGTCATGAAGAATTTAAATGGAGAGCAATTACTCTGCTATACANTTCACTGGACTCAGTTCTCCACCAAGTCTGGAACCTGGAGAATAATCTCTTCTTACTTCTGTGGTTAATCTTGACCACTAACTTGATTGGATCTGGAGTCATCTAAAGTCAGACTTCTTGGCTTTGTGTGAGGATTTCTGGGAAGGGTTAACTGGGAGGAGATGACCCTCCAGAAACCCTGGTAGGCAGTATCCTCTCCTAGTAGTCAGCTATAGAGGAGTGAGGTAAATAGAATCATTTGCTTGCCTGCATTTGCTCCATGCTGGTGAGCGTGCCTGTCCCATTGTTGTTCCTGCTCTTGTGATATCCTTTACTGATGTTGGAACTCAGTTTCTTTGGCCTTTCAGGGTAGGATGAAGACCAGCACTTCTCCAAGAACCCTCCAGGCCTTCAGCACCACATTGGAACTCCTGAAGTATCTAGCCTTGTGTATTGACCAGCTACAGGGTTCTCAGCCTCTCCAGCATGAGGGCAACTATTGTTGGACTACCTGGATTCTATGGAGNTAGTTTAATAAATCCCANTTTTAATATATACATTTTCTATCAGTTCTGTTTTTCTAGAGAATACTCTGACAATACACATANCTTCCTCCATAATTATCTAGCATAATCCTGGAATTGAGAATGTGGTCAATAAATATCTGTGGAAGACCTTACGTGAATGCATGACAGAATGGATTGGTTCAATAACATAATCATGAGACAAAAAGCAGTCTACTCATAGTTCCACGTGTTTTCTTGGAGTCATATTCTAAAGCTTCCATCATCATTTGGACACTNTAAGTATTTTGGCTTAGATCATTAAATCCACCAGTCAAAGTGGATTGAACTTACGTATTGATGGAGCTGTGTTCTCCTCCTCAGCTGGGCTTGCAGCTTGAAAGGTTTCTTCCCACTGCATTGACCTTGGGCTGTCTTGGCCAACCCCACCCAACATCAGATATTCCACATCATACTTCATCATGCTTTGAACACAATAAATTCCTAGAACTCCTGGGAGATAATTTCTAAAGCAACACCAGAAAAGTCTTGTCTNTAATGGGATCTGTCAAGATGCTGTTAAGAATGATAAAGCCCTTGATACTCCCCAAGTGCCTCCCCACACGGGGGATCTCACAGTTCTCAGTACCTTTTGCAGANATCAAAGACCAAGAACCTAGGAAGGGAACCTAGAGAGAGTGGCACATTTGCTGGTAAACACTGGCAGGTGTTAGCTCTGATTATGCACGGCAGATCCTGGGTGCTAAAATCCTGAGCTTGACTGAGAGAGTGGATGACAACAGCAGACAACAGCAGGGTCATGATTAGGGGCAGAACTTAAGAATTAGAGAGGAGAGAGAGAGAAAAGAAGAGAGAGAAGAATGTGAATGTGTTGTGTGTGGAGAGTAGTCATTTTAATGTTAAATAATTAATGAAACCCATAGGAACCAGAATATTAAATTTATATATGCCTTTATCCTATGCTTTTTCTTGTTGTTGTTAAGTCTTAATGTGAGGAAAGGCAGAAACATAAAAAATATTTGAGCTTTGGTTATCTCAACAGCCCTCCAAAATTAGAAATCAGCCTTTTGAAGGTAGGGACGTTTTTGTTTCTGTCACCCTAGTGTGTGAGATAGTGCCTGGTACCTAGTAGGTCTTGCATAAATGCTTATGAATAAAAATCAGAACAGTTTTCTATAAAACATTTTAAGATGAATTAATATCAAGTATTCACAAACTGTCCTAAAAAACAGAATAGCAAATAACATTTTCAAACCTGTTCTCTGAGGTCAATATCTCTGTGATGCCAAACCAAAAACATCAAAAGAAAATGAAATTGCAGACAACTTTGAATATAGACATATAAATTCTCAACAGTGCTAGAAAACCAGCACACACAAAGCATTATGCACACAGTGAAAGGGCTTATCCTAGGGAGGTAGATTTGGTTTAACATTTGCAATCAACTTAGTGCAATTCACTACATCAATAGAAGAGAAAAAAAACTTACCATCTCCATAGAGAATGCATTTGACAAAACTCGGCATCCTTTCACGATTGAAAATAAAGCAATGAAAGGATTGAGAAAATTTTCTCAACTCGGCAAAGGGCAATTACAAAACCTCACTGCTCTTTGGAGGAGATGAAGCAGCAGGAAACAAAATGAAAGGCAGCCAGATGAGGGAGGAAGAGGTAAAACTCTTTATTCATGGGTGACCTATCGTGCATGTGGAAAATTTAAGCATTTCTCTAAAAATCATTAGAACTTATCAATGAGTTTAGCAAAATTTCAGAATCTAAGCCAATAAGCAAAGATTAAATGTATTTTCAGATACTTACAATAAACAATACAAAAATGAAATTGGGAAAATAAATATANAGTGGCATCAAAGAGAATAATATATGTGGGAAGTGCAAAGCTTGTACTACAGAAACTACAAAACACTGTTGAAGTAAATTAAAGAATAGTTCAATAAATTAAAAGATGTTTCACTTATAGGGACTGGGATATTGCCAAGATGGCAGGACTCTTTAAATTGATCTCCAGTTTAACATGATTTCTGTTCAGGTCCCAACTGGTATCCTTAAAGAAATTATCCACTTGATTCTACATTTCATAGTAGCATTACAAGGGACATTGGAGCAGCATTATTTGCAGTACCCGAAACTGGCAGAATCTGGAGCCCAATCAAAGGTCCATCAGTTGATGAATAAATAAACAAATGTGGTATACACATACAAAGAAATAGTTGAACAAAAGCATATATAAAAATTACTCACAAATTAAAGCATGAATGATCCTTAGAAATAGTATGCTAGTGAAGGACAATTATGAAGGAGCACACATTATCATTCTATGTGAAATGTCCAGAATACATAAATCTACGCAGACAGAATGTAGACTAGTGGTTGCCTATGGGTGAGAACAGTGTGGGGAGATACAGTTGGAGGGTGATAGATAGAGTTTAGTTTTCTTTTTGAAGTTATGAAAATCTTCTAAAATTGATTGTGGGGATGGTTGTACAACTTTGTGAATATATTGAAGACCCTTTAATCTCATGGTGAACTTTATTTTAAATGGGTGAATGGCATGGTATGTGAATTGTATCTTAAGCAATTGCCCAAAACTGAAACAAAGAGATGTTAATGAGTTCATTTAAAGATTTTAATGCAATCTATTTATTATATATGAAAATATGTTTAAACTATACCTTTCAAGTTCTAAAATAAATTTATAAAAGCTTTAGAAGCAACACAAATTTCATCTGCATTAGAAAATAATCCAAGCAGGGTGTGATGGTGTAGACCAGTAATCCAACAATCTGGAGGCTGAAACAGGAGAATCCTGAGTTAAGTAGGTTCTGTCAAAGTGGGGAAAACTCATTTTATTANAGTTGGGTTGGATTTATTCTGAAACCCTGTCCAGTTTCCACATTCTGTGGGATGAAGTTCTCNCACTGAGCTTCTTATCGCCGTGTGTTAGGGCAGTAAACTGACATTGTGTGTTTAAACACATTTCCAACAGCTGGGAGGCTTTGGGTGAAACTGTGGCAACCAGTTCACACAAAGCTGTGCTCCCTGGTGGCCCCTGCTTAGCACGTGTGACACTGGGACATTTAGTGACAATATCTGAAAAGCCATTTTGATGCTATGACTATGTCCCTGGATCATTCTTAGTGTGAAGGGAGCTTATTAAAACCTCTCTCCCCTTTGCCTCTCTCTCGGCATCTCATGAACATGATGGTTACGCTGACAGCTCCCCCTGTCCTTGTCTGTACTCTCTTCCTTCTGCCCTTCAACCTGCCAGGCCTGTGCTGATAGCAGCTGCTGCTTCTATATCATGTTATCCTATCCTCTATAACTGAATTCTACTCATCAACCCCAAATTCTGTCATTTCCGATGAAAACCAACTCAGCCCCACTTTTATCCCCCTGTCACTTCTTATCCTGTTTTTGTGCAGCACAGGAAGATCATTAACAGACAAAGGAAGGGAAGGAGCTATGTGTTGTTGTCGCTGGTCACAATGTTCAANGTGCTTAAAAACCAGAAGTGACAAGTTAGGACTGGAGGTGGCATTGGAATTTGTGGAAGAGAATGTGGATCTCATTCTGTGCATTCTGGAATCTTCTACCTACTGTGGCAGCCTGAATATTATTGGTTGTCGGTCTTCGTCATCCACCTGGTTTGAAGCAGAATCTCTGGTTGAGTGCTGAGTACACCAGGCTAGCTGGCCTGAGGATTCTCCTGACTCAGTTTCCCTTCTCACACAGGCATGCATATGTGCTATCACATGTGCCTTTAATTTTTAGGTAGCTTCTGTGGGGCTGAACACAGGTCCTCCTGTTTGCACGGCAAGCACTTAATCCTCTGTGCCTTCTCCCCATCCTCAGAGAATTGTTGGGAAGCTAAGCTGTTTCCGTACTTGGTGACTGGCATTGTTTTAAACCTCAGAAGCCATGACACCTCCATTTCCAGTAGTCGCCTCTGATGTATTGACCCTCAAATCCCCAAGATCAATAGAATACAAAGGACTGTAAAGATTCAGAAGAAGCCTAAATGAGTCTAGTCTTTAACACAAAAACCTCAAGAATGATTCTTCAAAGCCCAACCCCAAACCAGGCTGAAAGGGGTTAGGACATCATCAATTCCACCAGCATTCTGATTGCTTTTCAAGTTATTTGCCAGTCAATAGTATTTATTGAGTGATTGTCCTCTGTGTATCAGGCACCAAATTAGCTTGCAAATTGCGTGTTCTGCAAAGAGAACTCTCTCACCCCTTGGCCAAGGCAAGTATATCTTTCTCTGCAAATGAACTCCTTCTGGGAGTTTCGTGGCATTCTGGATGCCTCTGTGCTAGAGTTGAAGAGATTGGTACTCTAATCTCATATAAATAGAAAAGGCAAACTGCTCTTACCCCACCCCCCACCCCCATTCATTCTCTTCCAGGTTAAAAGTTGAAGTACAATTCTGAAAAGCACATTGGGACAGCCTAGGCAGACTTTGGCAGTTTCTCTTGGTAGGAGATGACTCTCCTATCTGCCATCTACCTCTTCTGCCATCTAAGGGCGATCTTTCTACCTTGGAGCATTTCTCTGAGAAAAGCTGACCCTGGGAATCTTGCACAGGTGTATGGGAACCCCTGTTGGGATTGATAGTCGAGTTCTCCAAGGAGAAATGCCAGGTAAGCTCTCATCAACCACTGAATCAAAATCATTTGGCCCAAACACTCGTTGAGAAAATAACTTTTTAAAAAGAGGCAAAGAATCAATGATTCCCATTTGAATTCTTTTCACCTTCTTTTGTTTTTTTCCCCTCAAAACAAATTTTGGGCTATTTTTGAATTTGTTAGATCCAGTAAAACAACAGTTGAGGGGGAGGAAAAGAACAGGGACTCTTGCTTAGTCATATGATGCAGGTGAGATGCTCTGGGGAGAGTGACTTAAAACAAATGGCAAAGTTTTAAAAAGATTGACTTTCACACTGTAGTTAGATGGGTAATGAAGGGCAGGGACATGTAGCAAGATTGATTTTACAAAAATATGTCTATGAATGTTTTGCCTGCATGTATTTCTGTGTACCACGTGTGCCTGGTGCCTTTGAAGCCTGGAAGAGGGCATAAAGTCCCCTGAAATTAGAGTTACAGGTGATTGTGAGCTGCCACATAGGTTCTGGGAACCAAACAGAGTCCTCTGCAAGACCAGCAAGTGCTCTTGACATCTGAGCCATGTCTCCAGCCCTACNTGTAGCAAGACTGAGGAGCCTGGTTCTTCATCCCCATCCTGCCTGAGGAATCATGTGCATTCCTGGTTCATTCCTCTCTGGGAGCCTCCCAGACCCTGAGGTGCTACATTCTTTCCTCCATACCTTACACTCTACTTGGCCAAGGCTGACCTGAGGTAAATGTACTTAACTGACATTGAATTCTGAGAAAAAAAGTCTTTTCCAGAACTCTCCTGTACAAGTCTACTCATCTTATTTCCTTGTCAAAAGAGAAGGGGAAGTCTTATCTGTAACTGAATGGAGATTGTCTTGTTAGACAAGACTTACGCTGTGGACTGGATATCAAGTTCAATCATCCCTTGGGAATTTCCCAGCTGTCTTAACAAGATCAGACTCTCCATATGTGTAAACTAAAACCTGAGGGAGGGGGCTCAGATATGTCCCAAATTTCTATTTTCTAGCATCGCCATGCATTTTGAGTTTGAATGGATATGCATCTCATAAAGAATGACACCGAATCTTCAGGTCTGAAAAAGTGGGTGCTGTAGAATATACATAGCTGGGAAAATAGAAGGAAAAGAAAAAAAAAACTTCCTTGGGAAAACTTCAGATGGTGGATCTCAGGGACCCAGGCTTCTGAGGCTGTAAGAGCTTCTGAGGAGAACTAGATAGTGGTCTTAGCCAAAGATGAGGAGTGGATCTCCATCACTGAGCTGGGCTCTCCCATTAACAACACAAAGATCAAGTCCCTGGAGGAAATCTCCTTGTTCTCCTTGGCCATTAAGGCATCTGAGATGACTGACTTTTTCTCCTGGGAGCAGCCCTAAATGATGAGGGTCCAAAGACCATGCTAGCACAAAAGCAGACTTGAGATGGCCAGTGGACCATGTTAAGGCTTTGACACTACTGGGGACTACAATGGTCATGTTGGCTTGGATATTAAGTGTTCCAAGGAAGTGGCCACTGCTGTCTGAGGACTCATCATCTTAGCCAAGCTTTCCATTGTCCCAGATCAGAATGGTTACTGGGGGAACAAGATTGGCAAGTCTCACAATGTCCCATGCAAGGTGACAGGCCATGGTGGCTTTGTGCAGATGAACCATATTCTACAGAGACATTAGCATCATCTTTGCTCTTGTGCCCAAGTAGCTGCTGCTGCTGGCCAGTGTTGATGACAGTGACACATCAGCTATACTGCTACCCTGGGCAACTTCACCAATGGCACCTCTGATGCTATCTCCAAGACCTACCGATAACTGACAGTTGACCTCTGAAAAGAGAACATATTCACCAAGTCTCCCTATCAGGAATTCACTGACCATTTTTGTGGAAACCCATACCCAAAGTCTCCATTCAGAGGACGCAAACTCCAGCTGTGGCTACTACATATGGTTTTTATTCCACATAAATAAAGTGAATTAAATCTGGGGGAAGAAAAGAAATGGCTATCAGCAGTGTCTTTTGGTAACATGAAGATTCTTTAAGAAAAAAAAATCATTTTAAAGAATGCAAAGTATTCTTAGTTCTGGCAGGGGAGCTAAGTGTGCTGCTAAGAATCAGAATCTGTCTAGATCAGATTAACCATTGAAGAGGCCACAAGGAACATATTACCCACAGAGCAAATCACAGTCACTGTCCAATAGCAAATGTAGCCAAGGCAGGGACTCTACAGTTTGATTGTCTTGTGTTTGGGGAGGTATTGGTGATGTGCGATCCTAATTAGTCTTAACAATAAAAACCCAGAGTCAGATATAGAGGGTGAAAGCTGAAAGATCAGAGAAGCAGAGCAGCAGCCACTGTCAGTTCTTACCTCTACCAATCCTCAGACCGAATGGCAGAGATCTTGTCTCTACAAATCCTCATACCGGATGGGCCAGGATCCTGTCTCCACCCACCTTATATTCGTGTCTCCACCTCCTGATTGTGCTGGGATTAAAGGTGTGAGCCACCATCACCTGGCTCTGTTTCTTTTAGACTGATTTATTCTCGTGTAGTCTAGGGTGGCTTTGAACTCCTGATCTTCCTACTTTCTCCTCTCAAGTGCTGGGATTAAAGATGTGAGCCACTATGGCCTGGTCTCTATGGTTAACTAGTGGCTAGCTCTGCCCTCTGATCTCCAGGCAAGCTTTAATTGTCAGAACACAGACAAAATACCATACGACATACAGGATAAGAGATAATGGGAGGAGAGCATGCCACATGTGTGAAGGATCTGCCTTTAGTAGTTCATACAGAGAAGACTCTCATGTGGAGATCCACAGAGGTTTCCCAGTGAGAACTTACTCAGGGTCTGAGAATCTGATCTTGCTTTACCCAGCAGGGCTGCATAAGGGGATGATTTGACCACAGGCATGGTTACCAGGAATTTGGAAGGGTCTACACTTGCCTATGCAGTGTGCTTTGATCTAGCAAGGGGGAGGTCTTTTGCCCCGCCCCTTGGCATTGTTATAAAATGCCCTCTTGAATAAACAGAAAAGGCTGTTGGGTATTGATCCAGGTCCTCCTGAAGCTATTCTGTGTTTCTGTCTTTCTTCTCATCAACTAGGTCTCTCTATCTAATATTTTCTTATCCCTCTCTCCTCCTCCTAAGAATCCTAGAAAAGGCAGGAAAGGTAGGAGCTGGACTCCCACAGTCTCTCACACTCTCAACATCTCAGGAACTGCCCTAGTTATCCCCTCCCACCCCAATTCTCTCCATCNTAGGAGCTCTAAATGTCCTAAAGCAATGTTTAATGAAAGGCACAGTTTCTGATAAACGCTTTCCAGTTCCATTCTGTGGCTAGCCATGGCCACTAATGCTACTTAGTAGCTATCTGTTATTGGTAGATTCGATAAAACAGGTGATTCCACATAGCACTTCTTTCCAGACTTCCTTGGATTTTATTATTTCCAGTTTTATTATGACTATGGCCTGTATTCACTGTGACCATTGAGTTACTTCTTGAGCATTTTCTGGGAATATGATCATGAATAAAGCATAGGCTATACCTCTGGGAACCTGTGGTCTAGTGGGGAGGGGCATAAATAGATAACCAATTGAGAAGCAAGAATATAAGTACTGTGGTGTGG
>LZPO01027513.1:99311-116547 GCA_001675575.1 Neotoma lepida | reverse complement strand
GGTTTCCTGCAGCAGCCAGCCAGACCTCACCTCCTAAATCTGCTATGGCTTCCCCAAATAGCACCACCAGTGTAGGTACTGTGTGTGTGTGTGTGTGTGTGTGTGTGTGTGTGTGTGTGTGTGTGTGTGTGTATGTGTTGGGGGACTTCTCACATTCACACAATCGCACTAGCTGAACATCTCTAATCTGAAAATCTAATGTCTGAGACTTTTAACTATCATATTACTGATCACACACATAAGATTGGCGATACTTGGTTTGCATGTGTGTGTGCATTCTGTTCTCTGAAGGACCCTGACTAGAACAGATAACACGGTGATGAGAAGCACAGGGTCCCTGCTCTCACTGATCATCATCTTTCTTTCCTTCTGTGTGGAAGAGATAAATAAGCGAATAAGGCGAGTGTCCAATAATGATGAGTCTTCAGCACAGAACTGAAACAGGAGAGTTNAGGAATAAGTGGCCGATGAGTCCTTTTGATTGGGTGGCCAGGAAAAGTCTTTCTGAACATGTGGCATTTGNACTAAAAACTGAGTGATGAAGAAGAGCCCCATAGAAGGCTGGGNTGGAGATGGCAGGGGGAAAGAACTTCCTCACAGTGAGAAGAGGAAGTGCAAAGGCCCCTGGGAAGGATCTAGTGTACAAGGGGTGAGGGGTGGGAANTGAGGCCAGAGATTTGTCAGAGCTTGTGTAATACAGGATTATGTGAACTGCAAGCCAGAGAAAGTCTGAACTTTGTTATAACAACAATGAAAGGCCTTTGACAGTCAGGATTCCTGGTAGTCATAGGATCTGACTTGAATTTTTTTCATGCTTTTACAATTAATTATTCTTTGGAAATTTAATACATGTATATAATACACCCCTCCCTTCACCCTCTCTTATCCTGTGCTTACCACCAGATCTCCCCATTCCTCCTATGAAGTCCCAGCCCTGCCTTCATGTCTTTATTTTGTTTCTGGCTTTGCTTTGTGACCTACTGAGTTTATCCAGGGTGTGATGCTGTCCACTGGAGTGTGAGTAATTCACCAGTAGCTACATAATCGAAGGCAATGGTTTCTCCTCCTCCTGACTTGAATACACACACACACACATATGTATATTTTAAGTCAATGGAGCTGTTTCATATAGGACATTCAAAATGTGATGGGTTCTATTACCCATCATTTTCTACTCCTTCCCAAATATTCCACTAAAAGGGTTATAAAAAGTTAAACCGATAAATGTCTTAAGCACAGTAAGAATTTACATGGTAGCAGCATTGGTTTGGAAGTTGAACAAATGGGTGAGATTGGATTTGTCAGCTATGAGAATGTATCTGCTTTGTCAGGCAAAGATGGCCACATGTGAACTTTGGGGACATATATTAGATACAAAGCATAACTGTCTATCTATCTGTCTGTCTGTCTGTCCATCCATATATCTACTGATCCCTACAGAGGAGAAAAAACTACAGAAGTCAAGTTACTTCCAATTCTCAACAACCAAGCCTTTGGTCACTCTCTGTTACCTCTAGAGGAATAAGTGTAAGGCAAGCCGGGGGAGAATGGACAGTTCTCCATGGACATTAGGTGTTCCAACTGTTTCTTCTTCCTTTGGGACTCTAGGTGCGGCCTGAGGCTAACTGTGGCAGACATGATGTCAAGAGCTCTTGACTCCCACTGCAAAGGGAAGGTATATGAATGGAAGGGACATTGCTCCAGCTGTTCTTCATGCATGCTCCCAAAGATTCAAAGAGAAGAAAGAGAAGCAGGACTGAGCCCCGGGCCACCTTCCCAGTGTGAGATAAGATGCCCAAGGAGACATATATTTCAGATGCCTGCTCCCTGGGGAACCATCTCAGTGTGCTTGGAATAGGCAGAACATTGGCACTGGTCATTTGATTTTCATTAAATTCAGAATCTTCATGTAGGTATTTCCCTCTAAGCATACTTGAAAATAAACTGATCCCCAGAGTAGTTTGGTTTGTATTTCCCATATTTTATGTCTTTCCTGACACAAGGGAGATCTCACTCGTTTCCCCCAAATGCTCCGTTTCTTAACTCCATCCTGTTACTCATTGCATGAGATGTTTTACATAGATATAAAACTTTCTGTAACAATGTAATCTTTTCTCCATGCAAAATATTGAAAAATAACTTAAGAAATTACAAGTAAGAAAAAAATTGAAGCTCCTCATAATTCTATTGCCTAAAAATAAACATTGCTCTGAGCAGGTGGCATCCATGTTGTACTCATGGCGACCATTGGAGGGAACAGGTAACATGTCCATCTACAGTTGATCTCAAGTGCTAGGGGTTTGACAGGGCCCATACTTAGTGACAACTTGATAGTTAGGCATCCAGTATTTATGTAAAATGTATATTTAAAAATGTAAAAAACAATTTTTTATACTAGGGTGGAGAGGAGAGGTAGCTTTGAAAATCCACACATGAACTCATATTCAATATCCTATTATGATCCTTGTAACCCTGCAGCCTCCAAACTTACCCCCTCCCTAGCCTGAGGGCAGCATTCTTCTTCATACCTCAGGGAGAATGAATTGACTCTTCATGTTCCCATATTCATGCCTCCGACTTTGTTTCTAGAATGTTCTTCCCTCCTGCAAATATGCTGATCTACACCCCATCATTCTTTTAGTTTCATACCAGACCTCATCTTCCAACTAGAAGTTGATTTCACTTACTTCTCTTTGCTTCACAGAGTTTAGCATTTCCTTGTGGCCTGCACAAATCACAGGGCATCATTGCTACTGGGCCGACCTTACATCTTAGCAGAGGACTGGGCATAAGCCACATATGCCATAAAAAGAAAAGTGCATGTTATGGTGTTTATTCAGAATGATATGCAGCTAACCCTAGACTTGGGGTGGCTTGTGGGTATTGCTAAAACACCTACACCTGCCCTAACCTTGTTGGCTCTATTGCGTAAGGTATAGGGCCTGCTCTCCCAATTGTTGCAGCTGGTGGGGGCCAGGGATGACTCTCCCACTCTTATGACCACAGGGCCAGCTCTCCCACCTGCCTCAGGTATTGATGGGCAGGAGGGGTGAGGGGAAGGGAGAGGGCATCCTTCCCCCACCCATGTCGCCTCAAGACAAATGAGAAGTTATTGTGCTGCCCTGGCAAGGTGCAGGGCCTGCTGAATGTTGCAGCTGTTGGCGGTCAGGGACAGGTCCTCCTGCTCTTATGATCACAGGCCAACTCTCCCATCTGCCCCAGGTGATGATAAATGGGTGGCAGGGAAAGGCATCTCTCCCCAGCCCATGGCACTATGTGTTAGATGATGGGCGGGGCTAGGTCTCCCACACTCCATCCTCAGGACTGGCTCACCTGTGCTCTCACCAACAGAGTCATCTCTGCTGTGCTGCACAGGCAAGTGCAGGGCTTGCTTTCCCGTGTATTGCCCCTGGTCAAGGGGTCAGCTCCCTAACCATTTCAACTGGCTTCCCTTCCTCTCTTATCTCTTCAGATTTGCCTTTTTCCATAGAACCTGAACCAGTCTGTCTGTCTGTCTGTCTGTCTGTCTGTCTCTCTCTCCCATAAAACACCATATGGTACCTCTGCTCACTCTAATAATGGCCTTCTGGCCAGTGCTGCAAGGTACTCGGTGGGCCCGTGTTTTCTCTTTGAAGCCCCGAAGTGGGCATCCCCAGGGCTGCGTGTGGGTGTCTCTGTCTCACTCAGGTTGCCATGATGCAGGGCTGGGCCAGGCTTCCTCATCACGAAGTGCCCCACCGCCTGGTGCCATGGCACTGGGCAGGCAACCAGTTGGTGCATTTGTCAGTGAAGAAAAGACATTGAAGACTTTTTAGTGTTTATCTCAAGGGAGTAAGATAAACCCACTCGACCACCACATTGGCTCCTTGATAACATTGCTGCCATGGAAATCGAGAGCTGACCATCAGAGAGAAGGCTCACAGCACTTTCTTAGTTTCTTCCTTATTAGACAGTTTACTGCCCCCCTCCCCCACACCCAACTGGTATTTAAATCTAACAGCAACACAATGAAAGGTGCTAGTGGGAACTGAGGCTGCTCCTGCAGCGTGTTTCCNATTAGACCCNGTGGATAGCATCTCTCACAGGCACCATCCTTGCATCTACTTAATTGGCAGTGGTTTGAATTTACTGATTCTAATATGATGTTTACTTGCAGTGTCCTTTCTTCTCCCACAATTATCCTTTAATGTGTTTTTACTCCACAAAATAGGCAGATTGTCCCCAGGGACAAGATCGCAAAGTGGAAACTTGGGAAGCTCATTGGTATCCTGCAGAATACGGGGATGTAGGAAAGGGTTAGCTACGTCATCAATGGCCACAAGGGGTGCTAGGAACTGCTGGGCACTGCTGACCCCTGGTGATGAAGCAAGCAGTTCCTGGCCAAATGGGCACCGGGGGAAATTACCAGAGTAAATGNGATGAATTATATATATCAGGGGAGCTTCCTGTCTCTCTTTTGCTCATTTAAACCAGGTAACAAGCTAGCTATCTGCAGAAATGAGCCAAGGTATAACTTACTCCTGCAATGTGACATGTCTGTCTTCTGAAGAAACTTCTCAAAGACTCTGTGCCTGAGGGATGGAGCTAGAGGGAGCTTGAGCCCATGCTGCCTTGCATACTTTCTCTAAGACAGACACCTTTCTTGTCAGCTTCCACCAGTGCCTCAGCCTGGAGTATTCCGTACAAAGCCTTGTCCTGGTGGTGATGAGGTATGCTGGGGTGAGTGAGGGAAAGGACATGCAACAGTATTTACACCTGGAGGATCTCAGCTGGTAGAGGAAGAAGGACAGGCCTGCTCAGCTCTCATACCAAGCAGAATTCATTTGGTATAGCTAAAGAGGTTAAGAGGCCACGGGGATGTCTTCATCCATTAGGGCAGCTAGAACAAAATTATGGTTAATTAGGTGACATAGAACCAACAGATATTTCCCCCCTCACAGTTCCAGAAGCTGAAAAGTCCAAATCAAGGGCATCAGCAGATTCAGTGTTCAGTGAGATGGATCTCTTTCCCCTTGGGAAGTCACATAGCATACTCACATGTTGGAAATAGCCGAGGGTCTCATATACAAGGATGCTAACCCCAATCAGAAACTTCCAGCTCTCATGACCTATTCATCTCCAAGAGGACTCCACTCCTCCCCTTACATGGCCCCATGCTAATGACCTTAGGGTGGGGTAAGAATTTAGTATAAGCATTTGGGGCAGTGGATGTGAGCATGTTGCATATTGCAAGGGTCAAGAAGGGAAAGGATGCTGAGGCCTGAAGGACTAGGAAAGACTCAGCAGAGAAAGAGGNAGCGTTTAAACATGGGCTGTGAAGGTTGAGCCAGGCTTCGATGCAGTTTAGGAGCCTGGCTCTTCAGTGAAGCCCAGCTTGCTCTAGTTGTCTATGAGGAAAGGAGTTATAGAGAGTCACCGCTTAGGGGCACAGAATCCAGAATCGGATGGTGATATTCTAGTCTATTTCCAGTACTCCAGCTGTGTGACCATGAGCAAGCTACTTCTCTCAGCTGAAGTGCCCCCACCTGTGTGGAGACCACTCTCTACCCGGTGCTCTCTACAGTGTCTGTTGGGTCTTACCATTCGTGTTAGGATAAGAGACTGCCCTGACTTTAGCTGAGGTGGGGACCTCTCATCCTGATGACTCTCTTTCCTTGGGATACTCTTCTTTCCTCAGTCTTATTTTCCAGTCTCTCCTCTCCAGCTTACTCTGTCTACATGGAGACCCAGACTGCTGGGTGACTCCAGCCTTCATGGCAGTTTTTTTAAGCTACAGTACTGCAGACAGATGGACTTTGGNCTTTCACTCTCTGTAAATTGTAGCATTGGCAAGACAAGCTGATGGTCAGACACTAATGGACTCTCTGTCTCTTTAAGTCAGACCTTTCTTTCTACTCAGAGAGGAGGAAGAGGAAGAAAGGGGTGGATGTGCAGGGGTATAAAAGGAACTAGAATGCCGGCCTTCTACGTGTAAAATGGACACAGCGGAAGCACGTGTCTCATGGAGGCCCGTGAGAATCCAGTGAGAATACAAGCCAGGCACAGATCAATCCTTCAATAGTCATTGCTTGACCAGCACCATAGCTAGTCCTCAGGCCTAATCACTGGGGCCTGAAAGACCATAGACAGCAAGGTGGCTGAGTGGCAAAACTCTTCTTGATTCTCTCTTGTAATTCTCTTAGGGCATTTTAAAGTTGCTTTACTTAAACCTTATGATATCTAGCCCTGATGTAAGAATTGCACTCANCAAGCTCCTTTGTTTGCTCATTTGCATATAACATTTTATATGTAGAAACAACCTGACTCTGGTGAAAACTGCCCAGAGGAATCTTTTAAAGGAGCTTCGAGGGCTCCTGTAGAACCAACACAGTAGAAGTGTGAAGACTGAGAGCCTTGGTGCTCCAGAGACTTNGGCAAACATGACTTTGTGCATCTTTCCCCAAAGGAATTCCATTAGTGTGANCTGAACTCTAACTCTCTGGGCCTNAGTTTCCTCGTCTGTTAAATAGGGGTAATAGTTATAATGGCATACAGCACATGCATTGGTTGTGAAGATGTATACAAGTTAATGTTTATAATTGCTTACAGTAGTCTCTGACACACAGTATGCCCCATGGTTACTGCATCATCATCATCATCATCACCATCATCATCATCATCATCTTCATCTCACCAGGGCCTATGTTGGGCTAAGTGTCTCCTTGGGATGCATCAGTTGTAGCAGGTATGTAAATGTGATGATTAGTATTTCAACTTGACAGACTGGGAGATTAGTCTCTGGGTATGCCCATGGGGCATTATCTTGGTTGTGTTGGTTGAGATGAGAAGACTTGCCCACTGTGGGTGGCACCATTCCCTGGCTGGGATCCTGGATGGTATAAATAGNAAAAGGGATCTTGAGCAGCAGCAGGCATCCATTGTTGTTTCTGGTTATGCACGTGATGTACACAGCTGCCTCAGTTCTCTGCCTCGACTTACCTGTCCTGATGGACTGCACCAGGGACTGTGAGCTAAATGCTTTCTTCTTTAAGTTGATTTTGTCAGGCTGTTTCATCACAGCAACAGGACAAGAAAGTAAGACAGAAATGATTCCTGGGTACAGTTGTGACCCGTGAGAAGCTATACCCCTGTTTTATGAAGGAGGCAGCCCCGAAGGAGGTGGCTACTGCAGTCTTGACTCCCACTTTTCAGATGAGACAAGGAAGGATCNACTATGCCAGCTTACCCACTATGCTCAAGGTCACTTTGCACCAGTGAAATGGAGAACCTNGACTGAACTGTAAATTTCAGTGTCTTTTAAAACCCAAGCCCATAACCCTCTGCTAAGCTCCCTGGTGTTCTTCTGAGCCATTTTAAATAGGTATTTTTAAACCAAACCCATGATGTGGNGGCTTCCTTTCACTGGAAGGAACCATAAATGATAAATGATAGCTACAAGACAATGAGATGCTAAAATGCCTACTTCACAGTAAGCTAAAGAGAGGAAAACCTGAAGTTCACTTTCCCACTTTCAATTAGGTTACACAGGCCATTAAGCCAAGTAATAGGAGTTTTTTGGAGTTTTTGGACAGAGTGTACAGTAGCCATATCTTATTGTTATGCAAACAAAAACCGGACATTCAAGGTTAAAGGCCCAGAGCCCAACCGAAAACTAACCTCATCTTCAACACTAGATATGTAGGAGAGGATGGAAAAAGCTTTTAGACATTTGTCTTGGCCTTATTTTTATCATATAATTATCTTGCATATGCTATTTGTAATGGAACTATCTAATTGATTTCTTAAAAGAAACATTGTCAGTAGTAAGGTTGTCTTGGCTTTGGAAGATGTGCTAATGATGGGCCATTTTAATTATGAAAATAATTATCTCAGTGTAACTTTGTCTCTTTGTTTTAATTATGTGAATGCAGCCCATTTGGCCTGATGATGTGGCGTTGAATAGATTTCAGGAGGCTGTGTGCAAAATCCTGCAACCTCTGCAGGTCCACGGATTCTTTTCTAATTCTCTACATGGCCAAGGAGTGTTCTTGAGCAGGAAGTAGCAGCAGCAGTTCACAGATTGCTTACAGATTTTCCCTTCTCTGAACATCTTTCCTTTCGTGATAGGCAGAACACTCCTCATAGATAGGGAGGGCCTTCCTTGTCCCGCTGATTATTCTTGCCCCAGTGTCTAATGGAGGTTCCATGCTCAGCCAGTTTCTCTGGGTGAATTGGATTCCAGGAACCTTGGCTTCTGTGGCCTGTATAACCACCAGTACATGAATAAGGAGCTGCNTAGACCAGGTGTGGATTTCAGTGAGGAAGGATTGGAAAAGGACTGTGAAGGAAAAGAAGCCCTTTACCCTGGAGTCTGATTGGAGCCTCTCATTAGTAGAGAACCATGCATCTAGGGCAATTACCCTCTGCTTATGACCTTTCACCCTTTCCAGCCACNAACCTAAGTTTTCCTAGGGACCTCATTGGAAACCTATATACAAGGAAAAGATATGTACCAACTCCCTTGTGCAATTCTAGTGTCTCTCGGTTTTACACTATTAGATTATATTTACACTATTAGATTATAATTGCCCTATATGTTTTATGAGGGCACACTTACCTTGACACCCAAACCACATGAAGACACGATGAAGAAAGACCAATTTTCCTTATGAACATAGATGCAAAAGTTCTCAATAAAATACCCACAAACTGAANNCAAGAACGTAGAGAAAAGATCACCCACCAGGATCAAGNAGGCTTCATCGCAGAAAGACAGGGATGGCTCAATGTATGTAAAATGATAAATATAATCTACCATATAAGCAAACTGAAAGACAAAACCCACATGATCATTTCAGTAGATGCAGAAAAAGACATTGACAAAATCTAACACCCCTTCATGAAAAAAGTCCTAGAGAGATTAGGGATACAAGGGACATATCTCAAGATAGTGAAGGAAGTTTACAGCAAGCCCATAACCAGCATCAACTTAAATAGAGAGAAACTCAAAGCAATTTCACTAAAATCTAGAACAAGGCGAGATTGCCCACACTCTCCATATCTATTCAATATAGTACATGGAGTCTTAACCAGAGCAATAAGATAACAGAAGAAGAGCAGAGGATACAAATGGGAAAGGAAAAAGTCAAAGTTCTTTTATTTGCAGGTTACATGATAGTACGCATAAGTGACTCTGAGAATTCTGCCTGGAAATTGCTAAGCTGATATACACTTTTAGTATAGTAGCTGGATACAAAATTAACTCACAAAATCAATAGCTCTCCTATATAAAAATGAAAAATGAACCGGGAAGGAAATCAGGGAAAACAATACTGTTTAAAATAGCCTCAAATAGTATAAAATATCTTGAGGTAACTCTAACCAAGCAAGTGAAAGACCTGTATGATATAAACTTTAAGTCACTGAAGAAAGAAATTGAAGAAGATGAAAAGATCTTCCATGCTCATGTATCTGTAGGGTTAATAAAGTAAAAATGCTATCCTACTATAAGCAGTCTAGAGTTTCAATATAATCTTTACCAAAATCCCAGCACAATTCTTCACAGAAATTGAATGGATAATTTTTAGCTTTATACACACACACACACACACACACACACACACACACACACACACACACACACACACACACACACACACCAGGGTAGCTAAAACAGTACAGAATAATAAAAGAACTGCTAGAAGTATCACCATCCCTGATTTCAAGTTTTACTACAGAGCTATAGTAATAAAAACACCATGGTATTGGCACAAAAACAGACACATTGGTCAGTGGGNTGGTATTGAAGACTCAGGCATAAATCCACATACCTNTGGACATCTGAGTTTTGATAAGAAGCCAGAAACATATACTATAAAAAAGACAGCATCTTTAACAAATGGTGCCAGTCAAACTGCATGGCTGCATATAGAAGAAAGCAAACAGATCTTCACAAAACTCAGCTCCAAATGGATCAAAGACCTCAACATAAAACNAGATACACTGAACCTGACAGCAGAAAAAGTGGGGAATAGNCTTNAACTCATTGGCACAGGAAAAGACTTTCTGAACACAACACCATTAGCATAGGAACCAAGGTCAACAATTAATGAATGGGACCTCATAAAACTGAAAAGCCTCTGCATGGCTAAAGACACCATCATTTGGACAAAGTGGCAGACTACAGAATGGGAAAATATTTTACCAACTCCACATTCAATAGAGGGCTAATATCCGTGAATATTAAGAATATTAAGAACTCAAAAAACTAGATAGCAAGAAAGCAAATAAACCAATTGAAAATGAGGTATAGATTTAAACAGAGAATTGTCAAAAAAAAAGAGGAAACTTCAGATGGTCCCAAAACACTTAAAGAAATACTCACCATCCTTAGTCATCAGGGAAATGCAAATCAAAACTACTTTGAGATTTCATCTTATACCTGCCAGAATGGCTAATATCAGTAAAACANGTGACAGCTCATGCTGGNAAAGATGTGGAGTACGGGGAACACTCATCCATTGATGGTGGAAGTGCAAACTTGTGCAGACACTATGGAAGTCAGGAATATGGGAATCAATCTACCTCAAGATGCAGCTTTATCAGTCTTAGTCACTTGCTTAGCTGTGTTCTTTGTTGCTCAAGTCATAATACCCAGACACTGGAAGTGACCTAGATGTCNTTCAACAGAAGAATAGATAAGGGAAATGTGGTAGTAACTCAGTCATTAAAAAAATAAAATGATTAAATTCACAGGTAAATTGATGGAACTAGAAAAAATCATCCTGAGTGAGGTAAGCCAGACCCAGAAAGGAAAATGTGGTATGTATTCTCTTATACATGGATATTAGCTGTTANGTCAATGAAAATCAAGCTACATAGAATCAAAGAGGCTAGGTATAGAGCAACAGACTATGGGGTACAGATATATCTCCCTAGGAAAGGTNATAGAATAGATAGCTATGATGGAATTGGGGAGTGGTGAGACTGGAACAGGAGATTCAAGTGGAGAGAGTAGGGAAGAGGGGGACAAGGGAGGAAATATGGAGAGAAANAGCTGAAAGGAAGGGCCATTTGAGATGTAGTATGGACACCTAGTATAGTAAAAGCTTCCTAAAATACATACATATATGAAGGCAATCTAAATGAAATCACCAAAATAATGCGGGAGACAGAGTCCCAACTGGACATCTTTTGTCACCAAATGAAGCTTTCAATACTTGGATAGGGTTACATCCAATTGAATTATTAGCCAATGAGTCCCATGGGAACTCTTAAACAATCCAGGCTGTTGTCAAGACTATAGGCTCTTCTCCATAAACTGACAGCAAGGCCTCCTTGCTGAAGGCAANGCCTACACAACTAATTGAACATAGAGAAGTCCAGCTGGTGCCTCTATAGAACCTGCACCCTTACATGCTAGCATCTTTGATATAGGAAGTTACTCTGCAGNCTACCAAAGGAGAAGCATAAAGCCAACCCAGCCACAAACTCTTTGATCTACAGAGATACCCTGCCTGCAAGATATGCCTGGACAATGGTGACACGAAGTTTGTGGGAATAACCAAGCAATATCTGATTTGACAGTGATAAACTATCTTACCTGCAAGATATGTCTGGACAATGGTGGCACAAGGTTTGTGGGAATAACCAAGCAATATCTAATTTGAATTAAGGCCTACTTCACAAGATGAAACACATATCTAATACTGCTTGAGTGGCCAGGATCCTGAGACTAGATAGCTCAGGCTTGGGCTAAAAGCAAATACTAAAAGAATGTAGCAATAAAATGACTCCTAATGACATTCTGCTAGGCTTAGAGATCAGTGCCTTACTCAGATATCATCAGCAAAGCTTCATCCTGCAACAGATAGGAACAAATACAGAGACACACAGCCACACAGTATGTGGAGAATGAAAGACAGGCCCAAAGGGGATATCTCCATCAAATACCTTTCCTCAGGGCTCAGGGAACCCCACAGCAGAAGAGACAGAAAGAGTTCAAGAGCNAGAGGGGATGGAGGACACCAAGGAAACACACATATTACATTTATGTGAGTGTGTGTGTGTGTGTTGTATGTGTATGTATGTGTATGTGAGAGTGAATATGTGTGTGAATGTGTATGTATATGTGTGTATGTGTGAGTGTGTGTATGTGTGTATGTGTGTGAGTGTGTATGTGTGTGAGTGTGTATATGTGTGAGTGTGTGTATGTGTACGTGTGTGAGTGTGTGTTAGATCTCTAGATCCCTCTAGATCAACAGGATTGACACACATATGAACTCACAGAGATCATGGCAGCATGCACAGTACCTGCAAGGGTCTGTACCAGATGGAGTCCTAGAGCTGAAAGAAGAAGTGGACATATCCCCCANCCCTAACCCAGAAGCAATCTCTAATTGATAACCACATGCAAATGAAAATTCAATAGTCTTCAAGGGAGTCTTACTAGGGACACAAACTACTCTTAAGGGTAGGCTCCATGCCAGGCAGTAGATGGCCAACAGAAAACAAACTCAGTGGTATCTTTGGAGCCTCATTAATTTATAATGTCATGTCTGGGCTTTTNCTTTTTTGTTTTTAATTTTATCTTATTATTTTTAATTTTTGTTTTTTTATATATATATTAATATGGCTTATATGTATATTTCTTCTACAGGTCCTTTCCCTATACATTATGGCTTCCAGTTTAGTGTTCATATGGGATTCCTGAGTGTGTGAACAAGTGGGTCTGTGTTTCTGTGAATTTAGTGTTCATATGAGATTCCTGAATGTGTGAACAAGTGGGTCTGTGTTTCTTGTGCCTTCTCTTGTGCACTTTTTGCTCTGTTTGCTTTTTGTTTGTTGGTTTGTTTTTTCCCTATTCTGATGTGTTAGTCTTTGTTTTATTATATTATATTATATTATATTATATTATATTATATTATATCATATTTGATTTCATTTTTAGCCCTTAGAAGCCTGTTTGCTTTCTAATGAGAGAAAGAATGGAATGGATCTGGCTGGGAGGGGAGGTGGTGAGTATCTGGGAGGAGTAGAGGGAGGGGAAACCATAATCAGGATACAGTATATGAGGAAAAAAATCTATTTCCAGCAAAAAGGGAAAAACAAAAGAAATAAACTCCTTTCTCCTCAAGTTGCTCTTGGTCATGGTGTTTTAGCACAACAATAGTGACCTTAAACCACAGTATTACTTGAATGCCATTAGAATGGTATGGAAGACTCATGCTAAGATGATTAATTGCTAAGCTCCTTGAGGAGGCTTAGTCACATTTGGGTAAGCCTTTTTNTGATGAATGGGGAATTCTACACTCATGCTCTTAAGTATGTTTTTTTCTCTTCTTGAGAGTCTATTTTTAAAAATTTATTATTTATGTGTGTATGTGTGTGTGAATGTGTATGTATGTGTGAGTGTGTAAATGTGTATGTATGAGTGTGTGTATGTGTGTGTGAGAGCATGTATGTATGTGTAAGTGTGTGTGAGTATGTGTATGTGTGAGTGTATGTGTGTGTGTATGTTATGTGTAACTGTGTGTAACTGTGTGAGTATGTGTATGTGTGTGTATGTGTGTGTGTATGTGTATATGTGTGTGTATATGTGTATGTATATATGTATATGTGTGTGAGTGAGTGTGTGTTAGCACTATGAGCCACAGCACTCATGTGAAGGTCAGAAAACAACTCTCAGGAGTGGATTCTCTTCTTCTACCATGTAGGTACTTAGTATGGATCTCAGATCACCAGNCTGAGCTGTCTATACTGCCCCTTCTACATTAAAAACAAAACAAAGCAAAACAAAAAAGAAAAAGATCTAACTCTGCTTCATACTGGCTAACCCTAATATTTTTTTTTTTTCGCACTGAGCCATGAATCCCAGTTTGGCCTGAGTAGAGACCCTGAAAAGATTAGAGCATGTCCTCAGGATGCTGAGGGCGACAGTGTGTACCACTTGAATAATCATCAGTATTTGGGGGAGTACATAAGTGGAGGTTAGGAAAACTCAGTTTACTTGTCTCCAGATCAAAAAGCTGGGAAGTGGAGAAACCAGCTGGGATCCAGGGTCCATGCCTCTGAGCCTGTACTCGGGCACAAAGCAGTCCCGCCTACCCCATGTTGGTCTCTGGTTATGCTCTGTGACAGGAGAGGTTACAGATGCACCACTTTGTTCTAGCCCCCACACCAGAAGGTGCTGCTGTGAAAATTTGGNGGGAATTATTGTCTTTAGTCACTTCAGTCCTCACAGGGATGTTTCAACATGAAATGCTGAAAATTTAATAGCAAATTAAAAAGTATTTGTCATTGATGTGGTGTCTTTTTNTCTCCCCAAACAGAGCCAACATTTCCTAAATCCAGAGAAATGTTGGTCATTATTATTTCATGTTTTGTCTTCATAAGAAGTCATTACGTTCACATTGTGTTTATAANTCCACAATGATCAATAAATAAGCAACTACACCATTCTCTAATCATTTTGTCTATTGAACCAAGTTCAGAACTCTTGATGAATGAATCCAAGCCCAATGTAATCATATTGCTTAATATAAAATCTTTNCCTCCTCCATCTTCAGCCCAGCTTATTGAAGTTTTGTTTTTCTCCTTCCTAACAGAACATATTTCTGATTTTCTTAACATCCTGATGCTGTTTCCCTCCCTGGTCCTTCTACATCTGGGTTATATTCATGAGCACTGCAGAAGGAGTTAGTTGTGTGTTTGATAGTCAGTTATTAAAATTCTGCACACTGGCTATTCATTAAACACAGCTTTCTGAAAATTTAAATGGTTTATACTGTGAACTAAATAGCATTTTTTAAAAAGTAATAAATATTCCTCCCCTTGTTGTACTTTATTATTGTCTGTGCTCTTGGGGTTATTGGTGTGTTGTAATTCTGGTGGACTCATTTGCTCTCTCCATCTCTCCCCTCCTCTGTGTGCAATGACGTCATACTGATGGTTTGAAATCAGTCTTGTGGGATATATTCTAGGTACAAACAGGGACTTTACTTGTGGAGTACAGTCATTGAAGAACTTCAGGCTATTGTTAATTTTTGACTTTGTTCTTGGTCCTTCCTTCCCTCTCAGAGTTGTGGAGCCAATAAGAAGACTGAATGGTGAAGGAGATTTTTATTTTTGGCTAATGATATGGGAAATGGAAGACAGACCCTCAAATCAACTTCTCCACATGGTAAGGGTCTGGAGGGCACAGATTCAAGATGGAAGGAAGGAGCAAGNGGGATGGGCTGGTCAAGAGGATGGGTATTCCATCTTGTCTGGGAATGGACAGAGACTTTCCAGGAATTCGGTTGCAGCTCCTTATTGTTCCCTTTATGGTTCTTTCTAGCCATGCCACAGTGATTGTCAACTGTTGTGGAACTTGGGAGGGAGTCATTTGTCATAAAGATGGNACTACAGTGAAGGTACAGGTTGTCTAATGACTAGTCTGGCAGCTGCATTTTGCTCTAACAAGGACCATTTCTGTGTCTGTGTAATGATCCTGTTACCTCGGGAGAGACACCTCATCTCTGTGCTTTCACATCTCTTGCTGTAAGGTGTGTCTATAGTGACATCATTGACCTGCTTTGACTAAAACAAGCCTAGTTGCGAATAAAGGAAAATCACATTTTAGAGGCCAATTAGAATTNCAGTCTGGGAAAACACAGACTCAGCCAATCTTAAAAAGATGTGCTGAGCTTTTACAAAATGGTGGTCATATTTCCAGCTTTATACCCTAACGGGGACTGGTAACCCCNGAACTGTGGCTGCTGCTGGCACCCCAAGTTCAACTATCTTGTAAGAACGGGATTGGGGGCAGTCTCAGACTCTGGGTATTTTGGAAGAGGGCTCCTTTGTGCCCAAGAAAGGTTGGTGATGCTCCAAAGGTCAACTTACATCTGGAGTTGAGCATGCCCCTTCAAAAGTCCCACTGTCCCTCAAGCCTGAGATCCAATTAATGCTAGCCTCCAGAATCCAGTTTAAGGTCCTCCAGTGATGTTATTTCATTTTGATTTTTTTCTGTAATATGATCAAAGAGATCATCTTATGGAATGTGGTGAAAAATGATGGCTCTTACAATAAACAACTACACTACCCTTCTTTACTCTTTCTATGGAACAGGAGGAAATACATCTGTCCATGGGTAGCAGCTGCTGCTTTTGTCATTTGTAAATATAGTATGCCCTGTTTTATGCTGATGTTTTTCTGTTGAAGAATATGCCTTGATGGGGCTTTAGGGATCTTAATGGACAGAAAAGCACCCTATATGCCAGACTTCCTTGTTTTAACTAATTATAAAATTGGACTGAATCCATCTACACAGTAAAGGAACAAGAGTTTTGAGATTCATTATCTATTCAGGAAGAAGAGTGGACAATAAAGCCAAAACAGTCAGAGAATTGGAGTGTTCTAAGTGGTTCCTGCAAGTGGACAGGGGACTGGGGACAGCTATTATCTCTAAGAGTGAAGCAGTCAAGGGCTAACAAGCAATCTATCCAGGGAGACAATTTCCTCAGTAAGGGTGGGCTGGGCTGTGCAAGAACACACTGTTCCTGGCTTTGGCTTTACCTGCTCATCACTGCCACATGAAATAAAAGTGTGGGATACTGTCTTAGTGTGGTGAGTTGTGGATCAAGATGAGCCAGTTNGGAGAGTCATAGAAAATCTAGTGGAAGTAAAGGAATAAGGCATGAAGATGCACACTCTAGACCTCATCCCTTAGGAATTCACAGACATTTCGGAAAGTGAGCCAGCGTTGGTTAAAACTGATTGTTACCAAGCCTGATGACCCAAGTCCAATAGCCAGGACTGACATGGTGGAAAGAGAGCATGTTGTCATTCTGCTTTCCACACGACTTCCGTAACACCCATGCCATACGTACATACACATACATATATGTGTATGTATCTTTTAGCATTGGGTTTCCCGTAGCTATGAGATGGGAACAATCCACTTTCTTTAACTTTTAAAAGTAAAGCCAGAAAGCTGAAAGGCATTTGGGTAGCAGAATGCTGTGCTGTGGGTGGCAGGCTCATCTGAGTTCCACACAGATATTTATTTACCTCATGTATTTTGCTCCATCCATCTTCATGATTCTCAAACTACTCTCCCTGTCCAATCACCTGGTCTCTCCTCTCCCTCCTCTTCCTCTTCCACTTCCCACCCAACCCCCTTTCCTGAACTGGCTGATCTCCTTACCTGTACCTCAAAAATAATGTATGAAAACTGGATGTTAGTAGGCCTGCCTTATAAACACAGTTTTCCAGG